>MU253749.1:0-184388 GCA_019669825.1 Calycina marina
GGTCTGGCTGTTGCCGGCCCTGGTCTTGACGAAGTGTATCAACTTGCTCTTTTGAGGCTCAAACATCATGCCCCGTTCCTTTGCCCAGCTTTTGCGTACTTCCTATCCCTTCTTTAGAGCAATGCAGCAGTCTTCCGTCCCTTTCCCGACGGCTAGAAGATTCGTATCGTCTGCAAACTCCATTGTTCCTATCCCGCCGACATCTCTCAGCTTCCGAAAGAGCGTAGTGGTGTAGAGCATGAACAAAAGGGGGGATAAGGGTGAGCCTTATGGCACGCCGGAAGGCACCGCTATAGGATCTGACTCCCAGTCATCGAAACTCAGGGTGGCTGTTCGGCCCGTTAGGAACGATGCCACCCATCGGGTCACCCACGTCGGCCATCCCTGGTCTTCTAGAGTTGCGAGCAACCGTCCGTGGTGGACACGGTCGAAAGTACCTTTGAGATCCAGTTGGAGCATCGAGCAAGTGAGCTTCTTTTCCCACGAGGCCCGTACCGTCTCCGTGGCGAACCTGGCCGCAAGTTCTGTTGACCTCCCCGCCCTGTTTCCCATCTGTTCAGGGGGCAGTATATCCGCTTTCTCTGCCATCTGTGTCATCTTCCTCGTCACGATAGCCTCCACAACTTTCCCCACGCAACTCAGGAGAGAGATAGGTCTCCACCCGCCTGGTGAGCTGAGCTGGTGTTTCGATTTTCCTGGTTTCCGGAGCACTACCACTCTAGCTTTCTTGAAAGCTTTGCGATAATGTCCGAGAGCCAGGCTAGCTATGGCGACTCGCCGAATTCCTTCGATCAGTGTAGAGCCACAAGCGCGGAGGAACCCATTGGGCAATCCGTCGGCGCCTGGTGCTTTCCACGGGCCGACCAGGCATAGTGCTGCCTCCACGTCCTGGGTCGTCACCTCTGGCATTTCCCCTCTCATCTATCCGGCGCTGGAGCTCGGCCTTGGGGCGCTTTTTGGTTGTGTGAGAGGAAGAGGAAGGAAACTCAAGGTGGGCCCAGCTGACACCGACGCACGTGATGCTCCCTCCACCTCTCCAACAGAGAAGGAGCTTCACTTCTCCTACATGTAAAAGTGAATAGGCAACCTGGAGTGTCCAAACTAAGTAAAACCAGTGTGAGGGAAACATCCATGTGGCAACATATCGTACTTAAGAACTGACAAGCAAATCAACTGCTCAATTCTTCCATAGAGCTTCTACTGTATCTGCCTAGGAGACAAGGTGCAAGCCAGCGGCCTGAGACTTCCATAACTCCGGGAGATAGAGAAAGCGCAAGGCAGGAAAACTAGAAAATGTATCGTAGTTAACATGGAATCCCATGGCTTCAATATGAAGTGGATAGGGCAGCAAACAAAGATGGAACCTACCCGATCCAAGACTAGGAGGTGGTTATCAGAGTATAAGAAACTGCTTTCTGAATTGGAATCCAAACATCGAACGCAACCTTTAGAGGATTGGATACATCTTTCAAAGGGCTTGAAGGGATACAAGACGAAGTTTTCGTATTATGGAGTGGAATATAAGGAGTGCAATAAAGATTATAAGTATTTGCTATCCTTACAGTTCTATGGATTATGCAGCTAACATAACCAGCTTCAAAGAATTACGCGATTCCTACTATTGAAAACTGCACTGCGGCAAAGAGGGTAGATAGTCTGCTCATAAGATCGATGGTACCTGCAAAGCCCGGTCTTTCGCAACTCCAACTCAAATCCTAAATATATTCAACATCTTGAAAGTGCCAGACTAAGTGAGACGATCTGCACCTTTCTTCACAAGATGAAGCTTATATCACTTCACTATATTGAGCATCATCACTGATACCAACATTTTGCCATGTTAATATAATCTGAACAAGCCTCCAAGTTCCATATTACATCTCAGCTTTGAGTATTCCTGCGTCGGCCCTATGTTCAACCCACATCCAGGCAAAGGCACAGCCAGATACTTCTTAAATCTTAGATCAACAGATACACGACATCAAAACTCCAGAAAGCAATATTCTTTTTGGGTTCCCTGCACACAAGCCTGACAACGCGTTCATCAGACTCGTTCTGTACAACCATTTGCATGCTTCATCTGCCATGCCAGCACTCAAACACCGGTATACACACGAAAGGTTCTCGACTCGATCAGCTGGATTTTATGACACAAACACATCGGACATTATGCACGGTTCCAGTGATCGATACTTGATTTGATGGCTCTCACGACAGGAGATTTAAGACAGAAGGGGGGCAACACTCGACTTGAGCAGTCGCTTACTGAACATTACTGCTTGGAATGTTCGACCACAGCATAAAAGAAGCTTCCAACAACATGTCCAACGGCTGGATTATCCTTGGAGATGCTTCGCTATTACTCAAACCGTCTCAATCTGCCTCCAGGAACGAGCGGCTCGGCCCCCGAAGTCCGACATAAACCTCATTGGTGATTTATCTCATTCGACAGAGGAGATATGCACAGCAGAACGGCCGAATAAATCTTGCCAGAAAAAGCCACTGTAGAAACTTAGGACTCTGGTAAGGATTGGATTACCAAACTTTCCCAAAACCTGGTACACAACCTGGCGAGAGTTTTCGCATTTCTCGCTTGTGAAGGCGGACGATTCAGGGGCAACCTGCCCCACGTCTGGCCAAACGAGCCAAAGACATATAATGAATGTACAGGTGGTGCAGGAGGCACACCGCTCTTCACAGGGAACATCATTTTCTTAAACGACGGCATGGCCAGAGAAATGAGAAGGGAAGACAATCTACTTCAACCGGAAAGCAAGTCGCACTTGTAGAATGGAGATGATGGCACATGCGGCGCTCTAATCCGTTGCAAGCGCTGTCGAACGAACTGAAACTCAATGACAGCCACGTGGGAAAACAGTTGCATCTAACAAAGCTTAGTCATATTCAGCCTGAGATCTCTCTCACCAGCCAGATGTTCTTTGATTTACATAACCTCAAGATGCGGCCCGATGGGTATTAATGCATTTTCCAGAATGTGATACAAATCTAACATGTTTCTCAAGGATACCCGGGCACACAGAGAGAACATGTTTCAGCGTTTCATGTGTCGCAGCTGTCGCCCTTCCCCATGTTTTCCAAGGGAGATCAGGGGAAATGATGGTCGTTACAGACGTTCAGATTGTGGCGTGATGTCGCGAAGGCTTCGAAAGCAATCGAGGGTCTGGGAAGCAGCTGAGTAAGATGCCACTGGAGATAGGGGATGGGCCTGCCTGCATCATCACTAGAGTGCGTGAAAAGCACGCTTCATTATTTGTGCTTAGTCAATTTGAGTACAACACAACACAGCAAACGCGGAGCTAGTCACTCTCTGTCTTGATGGAACGTGTACCTGCATACATACATGCAGACGTGCTCACCGCCGCGGTCAACCCCTATTGCCCTCGAGAACACTGGACTAGTTAAACCCGAAATCCTGTTATCTGGAGGTGGCATTTTAGTGGGTCCAAGAGGATGATCGTAATAGGAGCGGCAGCGCATCCAACCAGATGGATCAAGTATACAATACGTAAATAGCTGGCTGTGTCGGACGGCTAACGCGCGCGCAAGATGATCGTTCGCCTTCACCCAACAATCACAGTTGTGCATTAGTAGTTGTGGTGTTGATATCAATTCACCCATGTTATTAGCGTCTCACTAGCGCTTAAGCACTGACGCCGACCTAAAGGTTTATATTAGGTTGGTCTCTATAGCAGGGTCCTTGATTGGTGGTGTTGGTGCTCGGCACGATTCTCCACTATCAAGTTCGAGGAGGATCATCTGGTCAATTAACATCTCTGGCCTCCAAAAACTACCAGATGTCCTCCTCATCTGCCGCTTCATCACACTACCAGCTCTCTCTACTCTACTCGTACATTGCGCTGCACGTGTTCTGAATGAAACCTCGTCTTCTCCTTCCTATCACTTCTACCATCTTTCCAATCGTCACTAGTAGTGGCTGATGTTAGGGTTGGTCGCCTTGGCATTCATTTCCATCTCAGTCCGTGCACGTTTCTTCCCATGTACGGAGTACAGGCCTGCTGGAACGACTGGTACTGTCAGTGTACGATAGAATTGTAATAACTTCCTAATTCTGTCCTTTCACGATACAAACGAAAGGGCCCCCCAACGTGCGCTGCGGTGTGGTACTGTGTGCCCAGTGTATATCTCACCTTACCTTGCCGTTACCGTTACTCAAAGTTGCTGGCTCACTGCAGCAAATGCGCTGCACGCCTGAACCCATACACGCATCCTATACCAACCTATCCCGGTCTCTTCTCCCTCCTTCGCCAATTGAAGGCCACCATTAACGTTCGAGATCCTCGCCTGAACGTCCTGCGACAACTCCCGACTCGAAACCTTTAGCATCAAGGAGTATCGTCAGGCGCCACAGGTTTGGAGAGCAAATACATCTAATTGGCAGTCCGGAGACTAGTTCACCAAGAGGGACTCCACACATCCCATACCGGACCGGACTACAGCTTCTCCTCTGGTAGGATGTCACAGCATTTGCACCAAAACGATGGACCAGCAGTACCCTTTCAACACGATTCACAGCTCCAATTCTTTCCTCCAGAAGCCAACAATAGCAGCTCCACAGTAGGGTGTAGTCAATCTTCTCCAAAAAATAACCCGTCACTGTCAGATCCAGCGAAGAGGTAAGCAGCACTGTGCAGTTCGGTTTCCAGTTTGCGCGGTTTCAAATCCTCTTTGAACTCAGGCTTGAGCACCAACAACCTCATACTGATCGTCTCTATCTCAGGTCTCAGCGCAGAGCTGCTCCAAGTCCTCTACAAACCACGACATCCGCGACATCACCTTCCGCGAGTGTCACTCCGACGAGAAGCACATTCTCCAGAAGTGGTACAAAGCAGGTCTCACCAAAAGATAACCAGGAAACACCGCGGTCACCGAAAGAGCGTCTGGTCGATTCACTGGCATCAGAGAGGAGTTTATACCGCTCAGAGGACTCTTCTATAGACTCGACACGAACAGAAACACAAAGGTGAATTATGCCATCACCTGGTGACTGAGTTGTGTCGCTCACACATTTAGTAGATCTCTCCACCCGATACAAGAACCGCATGTTACTTCACGAAGCGTTTCCGACTCCTTGCTGAACTCCGAGCCTCCTTTGGCACCTTCAGCAGGTCCACGGATACCGATGGCGGCTACAGCTCCCAAACATAGAGTGGAGATGGGAAGGGCAGCACCGCCTCGGACATCGTCCATAGACTCGGCAATGTCGAACACATCTGCGACTTCGACATCACAAGTGTCTGCCAGCGAGTCCATAGGCTCATCTCCGGACATAGGAAATCTTATCCAATCTGCAGGCTCGCCCGAAGCTGTTATACAATACCTATTGAAGGAAAAGCAGTCACAAGCAGCTCAGAATTCACAACTGTGGCGATTGGTAGACAAGCAAAGAGCCATGATCTTAGGACTCAATAAGGATCTAGAACGGGCTCTGAAGGACAAGGAACGCTACCGCAAGAAGCTAAAGGACACTCTGGCACAATTATCCAACCCATCGCCAGTAGACTCGAACCAAGGTGTGCCATCGGAGGTAGGATCTATATCCTCTAATAATGTATTGGCCGCCAGGGTAGACAGTGCAATGGGATTGCGAGAGGCTGTTGCACAAGATGAGCCGCATTCGCCCATAAATGTTGCATTGGCGCCGTACCCGATTACGCCTCCTGCTGACCATATGGTGGTGCAAACACCGGGTCTCTCAAACATGGTTGAAGCCGAGCATAAGATGCCTTCACCTACAAAGCATGCATTCCTGCAATATAACCCAGATGCACCTGTCGCAGGATTCGAAGCCGGTCAACAGCAACGAAAGGAGACTGATGTTGCTAGACAGATGCCATACAACGCATCTGTTCCACCGTCTAGATCTCTGCCATCAGATCCACCCAAAGGACCACCTCCGAAAGCTTCTCCGCCAAGAGCATCATCTCCAGAAAACATGGCGCTTCCTTCAGTATCAGTTATTGAAGCCTCTCCGAACCCTGACGAGAATCTGAAGGTATTCCCCGCTCCTCCTCCTCCAAGAAAAGCACCCCCGGCACCACTCAATCTAGGCAAGAACAACAATGCGAGCTCGCATTTGCGCCAGGCTTCAGGGGTTGAGGAATCCGACTCCGACTACGATGATATACTAGAAGTGGACGAGATCCCAACTTTTGTAGATAGAGGGCGACGGCTGACTAGAGAAGACGATGATCGGGAACGAGAAGCTCTGGCACTCAAGCAGGCGGAAATGAGAAGTTTGTCTAAGAAGAGCGCGAAGTCAAAATCCCGTACCTTACCAGCAGACAGCTCAGAAAACTCTATTCTTTCTATATCAATACCCTCGAGTCAGCGACCGACTGTTCCGATATCACCTCCAATAGCCAGTGGTGGGGCGCCGGAAGGCTCGAATGCCGGATCTTTGGCGGGCGTACTCAATGCTTCCCGAACAGCCAGCAGTTCTGGAGTGCTGTCCCCACCACTGATGAGTCCAGGACTACCAGTGAGTCCAAGACCGACGGGTCGAGGCCTAGCTTCACAAGGTTTACTAAGAAACACATCCTCTCACACATCGATCACGCCGCCTCCGATGTCTCCGAGAACTATGGGAGCATTTGCTGGCGCAGTACCATTGTCGCCAAGAGCGCCACGCCAACCAATTTCTCTGCCACCCGGAACGTCAATGTCTATTTCGTCCCCGCCGCTGGCATCGCCGGGCTTGCAAGCACCAAACGACCAGTCGCTGGTGAAGAAGATCAATGGCTCTGCAAACAGCAGTCCCTTTGATGAGAAGTCATCTCAAAGCTTCAGTCCTATAAAAGAGGGTATATTCAAGGGTTTTGTCACTGAGGAATATCCTGGACTACTGCTCCCTCCCAACGCATTGCCATCTATTGATGTAAGAGTGGCATCCTCCCGTCTTCGACCTTCGAGAGCCAGTATCATGTATCCCAAGGATTATATCGACGATCCGGTTTTCACGCTAGCGGTATACTCGAGGGTCGACGGTAAAGAATTATGGAGAATTGAAAAAGATTCCGTGTCTTTGTCGCAGCTGGATCAAACGTTGAAGCAATCTCCAACCTTTACTGCCCGGACACCGGACCGGTCTCTCTTCAGTGGCCATGCGCCTGCAAAAGTGGACGCCCGACGAGTGGCGCTGGACAGGTATCTAGATGAGATCCTCAACACACAAATGGACACAAACTCTGCTCTGCATATATGCAAATACCTGTCGACCAATACGCTGGAACCTCTCGCAGAGGATATGAATCTCAGCGGCGAGTCATGTATTGACAGCCCCATCAGACTGGGACCAGGTGGCCTACCCTTGAAAAATGGCTACTTGACTAAACGAGGTAAGAACTTTGGTGGCTGGAAGGCAAGATTCTTTGTTTTGGATGGACCTATTTTCAAATACTATGAGTCTCCTGGAGGGCCTCACCTTGGCACTATCAAGCTCCAAAACTCCCAGATCGGCAAACAACAGCAGAGTGAGAATCAGTCCCCATCCCGTGGAGACGATGATCCGGATAATCAGTATCGGCACGCTTTTCTTATTCTGGAGCCAAAGCGGAAGGACTCTTCCAGTCTCGTGCGCCATGTTCTCTGTGCAGAGAGCGACAAGGAACGAGATCAGTGGGTTGAGGCACTAGTCCAATATGTGGCTTATCAATCCGACGATGATGGTGGGGCAGCAGCGCCTCCAGCTCGCCGAGAAAATATTCGCAATGGCTCAGGAAACTCGTCAAACACGCACAGCAAGAAGAAATTGCAGCCATCAGCTAGGCAACAAACGCTTCAGGATGTGAGCGATGACTTGAGAGGAGTAAGCTATGAAGCTACGAAGCCGGGCAATATTCCACATGGGGTCCGACCGAAAGACTCAGGAACTCCTTCGCCACCAGCCCTCAATCATGAACGGGATCCATTAGCTCAGATGCCTCACCCACAACAAACAAAAACAATTTCTGCACCTAGAAATGTTCATTCTATCCAGGATTCAGGAATCTGGGGCAATAAGCAAAACATGTTAGCTCCCGTGGCCGCCGAGGACAAAAAGCAAAGGAAACGTAGCTTCTTTGGTTTTGGTTCCAAGCCTCGAGTCTCCACCGATTCCCAGGACACCCCTTCCAACGAGTCGAGCACTAACCTTACTCAAATGGCATACGATCAGCATGGACCGATCAGACCTGTGTTCGGATGTCCTTTGGGTGAAGCTGTGAGATTCAATCACCCCGCCGATGTCAACGTCGAATTGCCCGCAGTTGTATATCGCTGCATTGAGTATTTGGATGCAAAAAACGCTGCTAGCGAAGAGGGAATTTTCAGACTGAGTGGATCGAACGTGGTAATCAAACAGCTCCGGGAACGCTTCAACGTAGAAGGAGATGTAAACCTGATTACTGATGATCAGTATTACGATATTCACGCCGTAGCTTCCCTCCTGAAGTTGTACCTGAGAGAGCTGCCGAGTACGATCTTGACAAGGGAGTTCCATTTGGAGTTCCTCGCTGTCACGGAACTCCATAGCGTTGAAGAGAAGATCAGCATGCTCAACGGTCTGGTTAACCGACTTCCCTTGGTCAACAACAACCTGCTTCGCTACCTGGCCGGCTTCCTGATCAACATAATCAATCATTCAGACACCAATAAGATGACTGTTCGAAATGTTGGCATTGTCTTCTCGCCAACACTTAACATTCCAGCACCTGTCTTCGCGCTTTTCCTTCAGCAGTACGACGGCATCTTCGGACAGGAGCCTGATAACCACGACCAGACGATAGAGGTCAATGTAGAAGCACCATCACCCACTTCAGAAAACATCCGGTCATCCCGGAATCAAAAGTTCCAGACACTTCCTACACCTTCATATGAGCAGCAGACCTTCCCAGAAAGTCGTGCTCCTCAGTCTTTCCCACAAAGCAATCTTCTCTCGGGGTTTCCGCAACAGTTGCAGCAAGAACGCGCCACTGGCCTTGCGCCTCTCAGACCTACCTATGAAACTCAAATAAGAACTGTTGGCGGTCCGGAATACGGAGATAGAGGTGGAACTGTAGCAGGTCCAGCTTACGACCAATTCAGAGATGATCTAATGGCGCAGAGGCAGCTTGGAGGAGGAAACATGCCATCAAAGAGCAAGAGGCGCGAGAGTAGCATGTTCGGACTTTCTGGGATGGGACAGAAGAAGCCCAGCTCAAACCGTCTACGAAGTGATTCTCGTGAGTAGTCCTTTTGCTGCTTCATCGATATATGAATTCTGACACACATAAGCCGTGAGGGAGGAATCGTTCTTCGAATGAAAGCCTTGCAAAATTATACATCAAGCACGGATAGACACGAAGGAGCAAATCTGCATCTCCGCAATCACCACTGCGCCGACCAAGCATCCGAGACAACTTTTGGCCAGGTGCCATCGAACCGTTCATATCGCAACGTCTTTATCGTAATACTAATACGCCATTTTTACAACACACTATGATCTGTATATTTAAACACACGAACATTATTTACACACACGAACATCAAGTAATTAGCTTATCCAGGTTGCCAAAGTGCATATCGATATTCACTCTGGCATTTACTCATTGAAAGAGGAGAGGTTATACCCCAGACCGTTTTTAGCCATCATTCGCTTCGTACCGAGCCGCATTCTTACCGCTTCTTCCCAAGAGGGACGACGGGATGTAAAACAGGAGAGGAATGGTTCTCGATTTCTTGGGCATCTTGGCGGGATGTGATGGGTAGGGAGATAAGGGAAGGGAAGCGATAGGGTTTACCTGCTGTGTAATGTAGTTGATGAACAGGCTCTGCGTGAGCAGAATGAAGGATGTATATTTCCGATTGCCCTCTGTCTGTGCTGTATTTCTTCTTTCGGCTTGTATCATATGCATTCCTGTATACTTTACCGAATGATTAGGCTGGGTTGTCATCCGTGAAGCAAGAGCTACTTGGTAAGTTCATATCTCGTGAGGGGCCATCTCGGAAGCTTTTACTAAGTGGCGGCACAACATCTCAGGCGGCAGATAGTTATATCACTGCACTTGGTTGTCATCCAACGCTCAACATGATTATCCAAGTTATATATTGAAAACACAGTTGATTTTCAGCACTTATCATCTGATATAACGAGGTGGCATTATTGTCCGTACAGTCCTCGGGGTCATCGGCCATCTGCTTGTCACTGCTTGTTGAGCATAATCTACGGCTGCCAAGTTTGCGCAAGTTATCTTGCTCTCACTTCCCACATCGGAGTTTAATTTTCGGAATCAGCAGTGTGTGTCTGTTTAGGTGAGCTGTCCAAGATCCTCAACTTATGTCTATGTTGTGAGATTCACGGTTCGGGTATCACGGTTATTCAAAGCACCGCCAGCTTCTTAGCGCCATTGGCTGATTTCGATATGAACTGGCTTGGGCTATGATATGGTAGACCCCACTGGTTCTCTTGTACAATTCAAGATTGCCTGCTCACCGCAGACATCACAACTTGCAAACAAATACTCTTCCTAGTACCAAAACAAAACCAGCTTATCACCTTACCTCACCTCAAGATATATATCTAGCCATACCTCCACATAATCATAACCTCAAAAGAACCACACAGATCAGAATTTGCAAACACATACGCTTCCAAGTACCAGAACAAAACCAGTTTGCCACCCTACCTCACCTCAAGATATATATGTAGCCATAATTTCACAGATCTATACACTCAAAAGAACCAAAAGCCTGTCTTCAGCTACATCCCTCAGCGTCGGTGATGTCTCGTATCGAGTACCTCCAACAGCACTTTGTGATATCTGATAACTAGGTTCATGCACGTTGGCCAGGAATATCACGCGAGTCTGTTCCGACCAACATCAGATTCCAGGTCGTCACAACCTTTTGTTGACACTTCAAATCACCGGATACTTATGCCCGGCGAAAGTGCGTTGATGGTTACCAGTCGCTCGTCATGCCCACTTACTCCACGACAATTGGTGGATGGCTCTTCTAGATTCCAAAAGGGAAGCGTCGTAGTAGCATATTTGGCTGGATATTGATTGCCAGAGGAACACAGCTCTCAATATATATTTTTTCGCACCAATTAGCCTAGAGAAAAAAATGCACTCGGGTTTGCCAAGCATCTCCTGCCTGGTATCCGTGGACACTGCGAAGATGTGCTTCAACAAACTGCATTCAGAACGTGTCTCCGATGAAGATATATTCCAACCATTCCTACACTTCTTCTCGTACGAATCACATCAATGGGCTATAGAAAACAGGCGTGTATCTTGAGATTGATAAATCTGAGATAAAGAAGCTTGAAGTCGAGTTTCATTCGACTGTGGACGACCGAATCATAGCACACGAGCGGAATCGTATAGGCTGGGAATACAGGCCTTTGTATCATTCAATTTCGAGAGCCGATGGTGGGATGCAGGATATTCCCATAATAACGCAAACACGTATGGGGGATAACCTCTTTATGGTAGCGGGACTACCTGACAAATAGACTGTGAAAGGGATCAGCAACTTTGCGAACGAGACCATTAAAACCTACGGTAGTGGCCATATTGTAGTCAAAGGCTTTATAATGGACGAGCGCATTGCAAAGAAGTTCTTCGAAGAGAGGGGATATTTCGAAACCCAACATGGAAATTTGAGGTCTGTAGGTACCTTTCACCGCGAAAAATTAGTCTCCAGTTACGCCTTCCACGTGGTATCAAGGTCTCATTTCTTTGAAGGCCGGGGCATGGTGTGTGGTCACATATCTTCTGTTGTGGCCGATTTCGAGCTTCGGGGAACTCGTCAAGATGTCCGTCAAGACCAGTTCATATGCGTATCGCGGGCAAGTCAGTGTTCTGGAGAGCTAGCGGTATCAAATATGACAGGGAGCTAAGTCTTAGGAGTTCAGAGCTGCAATGAACTTCTACTATATACATAGGCACCAATCAATAAAACTATAATCCATAAAAGGGGTAAATCCCACAAGCGAGGGCGACGCGAGTCAGGTCACCACTCACACTTCATGTACAAAACATTCCAGAATACCTAGTGATGCGTCAGTTGAAACAATCTTGGTTATCGGGGGCTGTGATGTCAAAAGATACTCCCACACATAATTTGGACAGGGGACTTGGCACCCTCCTTGCCGATCGATATAATTGTGTATTTGATGACTAGACACCTCTGGTCTTCCTAGCTCCTGCTCACTGTGCCATCCACTCTATCGGAGGCACAAACTGCTTTCGCTTCAGCAGGAGCCGACATATTACTCTCAGCAACCTACCAAGCACCTTAGAAAGGTCTTGTAAAGAGCGGGGCTGAGAGCAGGAAAGAAGGAGAAGTCCTGAGATCAGTCATCAAAATCGCTCGTGATGACTTCGGGGGATGGGAAGGGTTGCATTGAGCTTGGGAGCATAAGGAGCGACTATGCGTCGTACAGTTGACTGTCTCTCATTTAGCCGACCTTCTCCCAAGAGCTTGTGGCGTCGAACCTGCTCCTCTGCCTCCCTTTGAGCTAATGTACAATTTGTTTCCTCTATATTGCTTCCCCATGATTAGCACGCGTCTTTTTAGCCATCCGGCCATCCGGCGTTTGCTAAGTTCCTCATTTCCCTTGCGAAAATTGCTGTAACAATACTAGGGAGAAGAACCAAGCAGAAGCTTAAAAGATGCAGTGCAAGTATAGATTCGTCTGCCTTAGGCTATCACGAAGGAAACAAAAAGGTGAGACTTTCGTTCATGTTGAGGTTGGAACGATGTCGAACCAGCGGTGTGGTCTCGGACGGAAACCCTAGTAGGTTCAAAGTCTGGAGTGGCGGGAGCAGTAGTCCCTCGTCTAACGTGGGGTGGAAGATTTACTTATCCTTCAACAGAGGGTAGAACACCTAGAATGTGAGTGGTATTTCTGGGCTGTTTTGGAAAGTGACTCCGAGTCCTTCGTCGGGTCGAGGCTTCAAATCTTTCCATGAAGGTAGCTGTGCTAGTAAGGAATCAATTTGCAATAAGAATTGCACTTCGTTACTATGGTATGGAATATCAATTTAGGTTGAGTACGAAACATCTATTTAAGGAAACCTATCTACTTATACAGACCACTTCGTGCCAGTATTGACATGAAGTCCTGTAGGCTCCAAATCTCCGCGAACTCCTGGACTTTCAGGACTACTCGCTTAAGTCACGTGATGCCAGCTCTGGCCATCCTCTGGCTCGCTCCATGCAAGCTCTCCTACATTGTTCCGTCCAGTAGTATATACAGAGTGCCCCCCTCAATGCTCGGCAATGATAAATTCACTGATACTAAGATCTTTGGTAAAGTGAAGGTGATATCATGAGCCCGGCTGCTTCCAGGCTGCTTCTGTCTATCGAAATGCAGTATAGATATGCTCCCGTATCCAAAAAAAAAAAAACAGTAATTGCAGGCCAGGCATCGAAAATTTGATTGGTAGTTGTCTGATATTGAGAAGTTGCCAACAGAGCACTGTGCGAGTCAACCATCTACGAGACGTACTTCCACGCAGTCGGCAGCTGCATTTTAGTCAGAACTTCGAATAATGAGATTGATATAGCACCAGTCTTTTGAAGAATGACACTGCGGAACTGTTAGCTTACAAGCTGTATTCACGTTAGCGCGTTCAGACTCAGCATCTCATAGCAAATCTAACTGACCGTGATAGAAAGGAAGTCGCCGTGATTACGATTGCAGAAAGTCTCAATGAATACCTCTATACGCATGCGTTCAGACACGTTAATGGTTGATAAGCTGTTCTTGGTTTCTGAATTTGGTGGCAGTTGTGCTTGAACATAATAAGCGCAATACCAACGCTAGATGTTTCTGGCACCACCCATGCTGTACCAATGTTAGAACCAAATGTCTCGGTTTATAGCTGAATAGAATTCGAGGGGTGCTGATTGCCCAGCTTTACTTTACATTCACCTTCCGGAAATCGATGCCAATGTGCGTGAACAATCTCCTATTGATTCAGACGATGTGGTATATTCCAGAGTTAAGAGGACCCCTAAACACTTGAGAACCTCAATGTTGGCCTCCTCATCCCACAAGCTCATATCTTGTGCACAGTAAATTTCTTGCCATAATACTAAGCAATATCCTGAAAGCAACAAGCAGCCTTTGCAGGTCCCTAATAGCTGAGCAAGCCCAAGAAGTGCGTGTCTTCGTGAGTTTCTAGTTCCTCCCAATGCTCCTCCATAAACACCGTATCAACCTTTCTAACGTCTGCCGTAGCCTTGACATACTCCTTGACTCTCAGTGCTTGAACAACGGTGCTTCCCATGACCTCCAGGTAGTATAGAAATTGTGGACCAGGGTGCGAAAGTCGAATATGAAGTAGCTTTGCATGGCAGTGTCCATCTTTGGAGCAGATGCTCTCCCATTTCTGCTTGATTATTTGTTGGTCGTTGCAAGCGTGAACTTCGTGTCGCTTGAATCGTGGATGTTGGGAAACGACCCAACCATCAATGATTTGAGCGTCGAGGTACTGAGCAGTCTTATTCAGAAAAGGGTGTCCCCTGATGATTTGAGTGCAGATTGGACCAGCGTGCTCCAGCAAGGTGGCTCGAAACCGGTTGTTGACAGACTTAATAGCCATGAAGTCGCGTTGACGCAGGCTGCTAAATATCTTGAGGAGCAGTTCATTGGGAACAGTTGAGAGACTAGGGGGGTCAGATACTATGATGAGAATGTAGTTAGCTTGTTTCAAATTGTAGGATTCAAGTTTAGATACAGGTATGGAGAGTATGTGACATTGAAGAATTTGACATAGTCTGCCGTGTCTTGTTGCCTTCAGAGCAGCAAACTCATAAGTCTACACTGAAAGATGGAGAGAAATCCTGGGATGTTCATTCAAGGAGGACCAGAGCTAGTCGCCATGATCAAGGATCCTGATTGATAGGAATGCAATTTGGAGTGAAGAGTGCTGAGATTAGAGCCCATGATTGAGTATATTGGATGAAGATGCTCCAAATGAGGAGAGACGTTCCTCTGTAAATAATGTTGATTTATCCAGGACTGTCTAAAATGGGGCAAGCGATATATAAAGATGAAGTAAACAAAAGCGAGGCATGCCAAGACTCTACGAGCCTTGCTCAGTGGACAGAAACGACCTGCACCTAGATAGTCTGTGTCCACCTGGCTGACATTCCTATGCGCATGCATTGCTACTATCTAACTAACTATGCCATTACCCTTAGTCGTCATCTAGCAGGTTTCTCATATTCAAATTCCAAAGCGCTGCCCAGGTCGCTATCCCTCAAACGCCGTACCAGCCCAGTCCCTTAATCAAATTCCTACGGCATGGCTGAACACTTTCTGCGCAAGCTGGCTCAGAAGCCTCGCCTTGTCACTTTGCGGTAGTTCCTGGAATACCGAGTAAACACTCTTTCCTTTGGCGTCTCTCACAGCTCCCTGGTCATCATGTTAGCAACGACTTGTTTGCGATAGATAATTTAAACACACCAAACGATTCCCTGCCAGAGCGCCAGCCAACATTCCCGGAAAGTTGGCCATGATGAATCCCATAGCACCACCACTCAATCCCCCAACCATCGACCAGAACTTCCCCGTCGGCGTTCCTCCATTCTCGGCCATGCCCTCCTCCTTCAGCATCTCCTCAAACACATCTCCAAATTGTGCACTTTGGAACTGTTCTCTCTCGTCATCATTCTTAGCCTTCGCGCCGAATCCAAAGCTCGACCATGGAAAGCCGCCTCCCGTCTGCTCATTTGGGTCCGGTATCTCTTCGTCTTCTTCAAATGAGCCTGGAGCTGACGTTCCAGCTGAGCCAAAGAATGTTGTGCGTGCTGAATCATAGTCGCGACGACGCGCAGCGTCGGAGAGGGTGTAGTAGGCGTCATTAATCAGCTGGAACTTGCGCGTGCGCTCTGGTCGTTCGGAGGAGTCTGAGGGGACTCTATCTGGATGTGTCTTTAGGGCTGCTTTCTTGTAGGCTTCACGAATTTGTTGCGATGTTGCGTTCGAGGATACTCCAAGCGCCGCATCTACGAATTCGTAAGTATGGTTGATTATATGGGGAAGTGAAAGGGGGGCCTTACAGTAATCGGTGCCAGCCATGTTTGCTGCCTGTTCCTAGTGTAGTCTCTGGATTGTTGTGGCTTTTAGCTGTCCGTATGGTCTACAAGGTCGTAATGTGTTTAAAAGAGCATATAGGAGTAGCCTAAGGCGTGGTTCAAGTATTCTCGCTGATTCCAATGTCTTGAGACATGGAAATCGAAGTGAATGACGTTGTATTGTGGCACCAAAAAACGTGGCGTCAAAGTTAGACACATGGGCACCAAGGCTTTACCCCTGTCTGAAGCGAGATTTCGTGCATCTTCAGCTTCACCGCTGTTTATTGGCGGAGGCTGGGAAGCTTCATGAAACTCGACAAGAACTCCACACGCATACCTAAACCTCTCCACAGACTGGAGTAGTCTTTTGCGTCTTTATACCCCACTGCTGCTGCTTTTCAATTGCACAAAACTCTCCTGATATCACTCACTCTCCAGCAGTCATCATGGGGTGGTTTGACGGCGTATCAGAGATTGGCGGTCATTCGAGCTCACATCACAAGAGACGCAGTAGTCCAAAGCGCCATTCATCTAGCGGATCCGGTATCTTTGGCTTGGGCGACCATAGGCACAACTCCTCCAAATCATCCTTCTTCGGTGAGTATCTCAATGCCTCGATGTCAGCACAAAAGCTCATGCTCCATAGGGTTTCCCAGCCGCTCGACGTCACATTACAAACGATCACCACGCTCAGGATATCTACAAAGAGTCTATAAGCAGCTCCGCCGTCTGCTCAAGGACCTTATACACTATATGAAGAGGCACCCCATGAAGGTGTTCATGCTTGTCGTTATGCCTTTGATCACAGGTGGAGCTCTCACGGGTCTGCTAAAGAAGTTCGGTATTCGACTACCTGGTGGTTTGGAGAAGATGTTCGCCGCTGGCGGAGCTTCTAGCTTCGATTCTCAAGGATATGGCCGGGAAAGAATCGGCAGAGATAGACATGGCAACCTACAATTTGAAAGGGAGAGTAGCGAGAATCCATTGGCTGCCTTCGGAGGGATCCAAGGATTGATGGGAGGTGCTGGAAGTGCGATCAACCTTGCTAAGATGTTCATGTGATGGGATGGGTTCAGAATGGGAGGGATCTTAGGCGTAAGGCGCACTTTGGATAATATGGCTGATGCGATTCAAGGAAGCTGGCTTGCCTAGTAAGCTGGTGAGGTGGCTAATTCCATGGCACTCACTCTCACTGGCCATTCCAGCTAAGCAGCTTCATTTTATATACCCCAATGGGTCAATTGTTCATATGGTCGACTTTGTACGCAACAAGTTCGATACCAACGGATTCGTGAGAAGAGCGATATAGCCATCGCTTCTGCCTCAAGAGGGTAAAGATCCTTCGCATGGGAATAGATCTGTTAATAACCCGTGTGCGAGTTTTAAACGTGGTGCAGATCTTAAAATACTTATCCACCCGGCACAATCGCCAAATCCGAATCCTATAGAGTCTGACAAATAATTAAGCAGCGATTATGTGGAGGAACGTGGCGTACAATAGCAGAGTTTTAGAAGGCTATCCAGCGTGATATGGATAGAGTTACAATCGCACAGCTTCGGAAACGTATCAGAGAGATATCCTGGAGGTGTAGAAAGGTCCAGGAGCTTAAAGGAAGCCAAATTAGATCCTCGTTGTGGTGACATGTATAATATAATCCATTCCGAAATTAATTAGTAGCCCCTGCGCGGTCAATTTTGACAGCCCTTGCAGATTGGTCTTCTGCGGTACGTAGAAGACGAGCTCTCGCAACATGTTTTGGGTCGAATTTGCACCTTAAGACATATTGTACTGTTGCTTGGGGAATGAACTTGTGCCTACCTGTGTAGATGTGCCTCTAAAGACACCTGCCGGGGGCCCGTTGAGCCGCTCGGGTGGCCCTTGATCGTTCGTACTTCGACAGTGCGTGGGAATAATGGGATTGCTAAATATCACACTAGAGACCGCAGCTCTCCCGGAATCCGAAAATCAGAGAAGTGGTGGAAATTCTTATCATCAGATCCTAAGGACAAGATTAACAGCAATCCTCGCCACACGACTGGATTAACTCTGAAGGGAAGAGAGATATAAAATACCTTCTAACAGATCCTTGATTCCGAGTCGTTCAATCATGGATGTCGAGCATGTCTGCCGTACTTGGGGAAGCAATGCTTCGATGCCTGGACTATGAAGCACTAGTTCTTGAGACGTATTTACTTTCCTCAGAATGCTGCTGTCGTCTTTGAGTATGGTGGTTTGGTGACACAGTGTGAGAGGCCAAACATAGATAGCTCAAAAGGTTATGGGTTCTGAAATTCAATTAAGAAGTGCATAGGGAACCAGCCTACTGCAGGTTCCCTTCCTATTTAACTACATGTCTAAGATGCACCAAATATTCTAGAGAAGCAGTCTTCTGACAAATACAGAGGAAAAACGTAGAACAGTATAGAGTAGAAGGTCCTGTGAAGAAGCCACTCTGGCCTTCTTGGCCTAGTCGTCAGTGCTTAGCGAGGGCCGTAGCCCAAGCATCCACATGGGTTCCAACCTTTACACATACTTTAGGGTGCCAGCTCTAGGTATACTTCGTGCTTCTATATACGCAGTGCCAGGAAAGCTTGGCGGGCTTGAATCGTCAAAATGGCCATTGAATTTTGCACCTCAGTCTTCACCTTGTGGTTACCATAGATGTGAAAAGCGCGGTACATATGGAACAATGATGCCAGTACTCATTGTGATCATACATAGTTGGCAATGCTGTCGCAAATCATGCTGCAGTTGATCTGAACACAGGTTGCTGATTCTTTGTTGTGATTTGGCCCGTGGATAGGCTGATCAGACATGTATGGTGCTTTAGTAATCCTGGGAAGTATATACTGGGAAGTATATACTGGCCAACAAAGGCGAATAACCAACGATATCAGCTATGATTATATCAGCTGTACCCCATAGAGATATAGAAGGTCAGTATCAGAGAGGTTCTCAACCTTGGGTGAATGCTCCGATGCTGGCGTTCAGTGGTAATCCTTTCGTGACAAAACTTGTGTCGCCGTGATTGACAAGTTGTGCTTAGGTCTATGGTCATGGTGCCTCCTGTATCCCCCTCCATGGGTTTCTCTGGATGACTCGTGGTATCATGAGGGCCATCAAGGTGGTGTTACGGACTATGGTATCATATCCTCGGACATATGCTCACGAGATTGGTTTCGCACAACGACAAACGATAAAGCTGTTGCTGTGATACGCTATTCAACTTGAATGGCCACAACACGATTGGACCAAGAAAGGAGTATCGTTTATGTAAATTTGCCAATACTACAAGTAGTACATCGAGCAAAGCTATTTCATGATTTGATTAGTACGGTGGTGTGACATGCGTGTGCCGTTGATGTGATACAGAACCCGTCCAGTTTACTGAAGCGGCCTGGGCAACCAATGGCTTGCGGCGAAGCAGCGATATAAGTTCAGAAGAGCAGTGTGCAAAGGATTACGAGGAAATCTCTCAACCACGCAACGAGCTTCAGGACAGAGTACTCGGCAGCAATGCAATATTCTCGCAATTTGAGTAGGTCTACCAATCAGAATCTAGGTGATGACAATCAGCTGTTTGCTTGAAACACGGTATACCAAGAATTGCGAGACTCAGTATGTAGCTTCAGATGATAGATCCAGTTATGACAGACTGATGTGCAACATGAATAGAAAGCTTGTGGTTGTTGTTTTGCCAAGCCTAAGGGAAAAGGGGTAGCGCCAAATCGGGACTCGCTTGGAGCAATACCAAGATGATAGAGGGGTGTGAAGCAAAGTTGACCGCCAACTCAACAACATCTTTATAACTTCACGAATACGCGATTGCCCACCAGAGATTCTTTCAGCATGGCAGAAACATACCCTCCGTTGGATAAGCGTCCCATTGAAAATACAATCTACCTTTTCGACGTTGACAACACCCTCACTCCAGCCCGCAGAGTAAGAACACCTACCCCTCTACACTCCCAGCAACGAACAGCTTGCTAACACCTTCTCAGCACGTAACCCCAGAAATCCTCAAGCTTCTCTCTACCCTTCGAAAGAACGTAGCAATCGGTTTCGTCGGCGGTTCTGACCTTGCAAAGGTATACATTCATTTCCTTCCCCTTCTCAAGATTACAATTGACAGCTTCCAGCAACAAGAACAGATCGGCACGGCCTCCATCCCCGTAACGTCCCTCTTCGACTTCTGCTTCTCCGAAAACGGCCTCACAGCCTACAAATCCGGGCTCCCATTGGCCTCACACTCCTTCATCAGATGGATTGGCGAGGACAAATACAAGCGCATGGCCAACTTCATTATGCACTACATCGCAGACCTTGACATCCCTATCAAGCGCGGCACATTCATTGAATTCCGCAATGGCATGATCAACGTGTCTCCAATTGGCAGAAATGCGAGTATCCAGGAGCGGGACGAGTATCAGAAATACGATTTGGAGCATAAGATCCGAGAGACGTTTGTGAATGCATTGAAGAAGGAGTTTGGAGACTATGGACTTACGTATGCGCATCCACTATCCCCTGCATAATACTGCAATCATGGTTTATGAAGGAGAACTTATTGATGCGTGTTACTAGATACTCTATCGGCGGCCAAATCTCCTTTGATGTCTTCCCCGAGGGATGGGACAAGCGCTACTGCCTCCAACATCTCGAGGCCGAAGCTTTGAAAGAAGGCGGCATCGAATACAAGTACATTCACTTCTTCGGCGACAAGACGAGTCCTGGCGGAAACGACTACGAGATCTACAGCGACCCGAGAGTCATTGGTCATTCTGTGACCGACCCTGATGATTGTGCTGCGCAGCTCAAGAAGATATTGAGCAACGTATGAGCTGAGGTATCTAAGAGGAGCATGTTGTGATAAAACTGGATGAATGGTTTACGTCAATAGTGGAATTGTAACGGGAGTGAGCAATATCATGTTGGTGCATACAATCTTGGTGCAGGGAGTTTATGGAACACACCAAGTTAAAATTGCTTGGGTCAGATATCGATCGCGCTCTAGATTCTCAGAATAGAAGAAGTTACTCGAAAACGGCTAAATGCGGCTGCCAAAAAAAATTCGACGCTTCCCAACAATTCCAATCTTCGAAAATGCTTCGTCTCTTCATTATCCAAGTATCAATGTCTGACCTCATATAGCATGTCTCACCAACCCGCCTCGCTCCACGTCCACTCAACCACTAAAACTTCCTATCGACCAAACTCAAGACTCGGAATAATGACCGGTCCATACTTCGTCGGCGGACTAAATCCACCGTCACCCTGCACCACGAAATCCACCGCCAAACTCAACTTCGCCAGCCCCTGCTGTCCACTCCTCACACTCCCTCCCCCGCCTCCACCCGCAATTGTCTCCGGGTCATACGCCACAAACGCGACATAATTCCTCCTGCCCATCAGCTTCTTCAGCTCTCTTGCGCCACCATTTGTGTCCGTCTGGAAGATCTCCATCATGTCTTCTTTCGTGTCGCTGACCTGGTTTGTGGACTTTTGGCCGTTCTGGGGAATGTAGAGCGGTTTGTTGTTGTGCAGCATTTTGAGGACGTAGTTTGGGGGTGGCGCAGAAACAACGGCGGAGGAGATTACTTGGTACATTGTTTTGTGATCGGAGGGGTGGGAGGGATCGTGGACGAGTCCGGCGCCGCAGCAGTTCACGTCTGGGGTGTGCGTTAGTCTTGTGATATAGGCAGCGGGTTAGTGGATAGATGCTTACCACCGGAGAGGAAGGTCATGCGGATGCCCTTCTGGTGCGCAATTCCTTGGAGAGTTCTGATGAGGTATGTGCGCTCGAGATCTTTTGAGTCGTGCGTCCACATGTCTCGGAGTTCGTCTGCGATGTCGATGTCTCCAAATGTGTTGAGCACACCTCCCATGAGACCAGATTTACCAACTGCTTTCTTCACCGACGAGAATCCTGATGACACCATCTCCTTGCCTCCAACGACACCAGCAACGGAGCTAGTCACTTTGCCGAGAAGATTGTAGGTTCCTGTAACTCCCTTCTTGGCTGTTGCCATTGTGTGAGCGATACTCTCCACAGTCTCCAGACGTGGATAGACAACTGGTACCGAGATCATCCATATGCAGTGCTGGACACTTGGCGGTAGTGTTGCGACCTTAGGGAAGAGGCCTTGATAGGTCGGACCTGCAAGAACCTGGCGCTGGTTTCGCTCTGACCTACAGTCTGGTCCAATCACTACTACGGCTGGTCCGAGGTACTTGACGAAGTGCCAACCAGTTCCCGTGATGGTGAATAAGTCTACATCAGTGCTGACATTCCGGAGGATTTCCAGAGTTGTGTGATGTTGGAAGAGCAGGTACATCTCGATACCAATACGTCCTATATTCTTAAACATGTTCGATGTTTGCATGTAGTCTGGGTAGGAGCCGTAGCCATCAAATCTGCTATTCATAAGCCAATGTCATAGGAGGAGAGCGGAGATACCAACATATCATGATCGTCTATCTGTAGTATATGCGGAATTTGCGCGAATGCTTCCCTCAGGTATAGCTGATCAAAGTGACTAGTATAGTAATGGAAATAGGCATGGGATACATCTTCCTCGTGTCTTGCTGTCCAAGCTGCGTTCTTACGGTTATCCTTTCCACTCATAGCAAGCCATTGCTTGAGAAGTGGTATATCTTTCCATAATCTGTCACCATATATCTGATCTCCCAGACCTAGCTGCACATGGAAACCACCGCACTCTACGTTCTTTTGTAAGATGTCTTTCCACATGAACCCAAGACCTCCTAGTTTAGATCTTTCGGTTGCGGAAGTGTTCATAGCAAAGTCGTTTCCAGAGTGTGCAATAAATCGCCAATTGGTCTCGAATCTACCTGCGACCAGGAACTCATATCTCGTGCAGCCTAGGTGAGATGTAATCGCATAGGTCCACTTGTCACTATTCTCACCCATTGGTAGGTCACAATCATATCTATAAAATGTATATCTCTGATGCGTAAATATCGGGTTAGGCTTGAGCTGGCGCGGATTGGGCGACAGGTCATTGCTTAAGTGAATATGAATCGTAGGTGGCTGAGGAGAATCTGTCACTAGCATAATAGTTCCAAGCCACACGCCTCTCTCAAAGTCCATATTCACGTAGCGGAGATATGGGCCAAAATAGACCGCGTTTGTTGGAGCGACCTTGTACATGTCAACTCCAGCACTAGGAGGGGGTCCCGAAAAGCCAGCTGCTGTCGGCGTCTGTGATGCCATACTCATTATACTCTCAGCATAGCCAGGAGTATGGGGAGGAAACGCGGGCGAACCCAACTGAGTCTTTCCAAAATGACTTAGGCCAGGGGATGCTAGCGGGTTGCCATACGTAGATATGGACACTGTAGGGGACAGCGGTGCAATGTCATGATTAAGAGGCGTAGGTCCTTTGGGAAACTCCCATTGGGTGGCTTGCGTAGCAAGGTGAATATAGTAGAATTGACCCGAGTTCTGATCCAGATGTGCAATCCATCCTTCTGGAAGAGGTGGAGGGGAGCTGGGGCCAGCACCTTGGAACGGAGAAGAGTTTGAAAAATGCTGCGATTGGCCTGCTTGTGCGGCTTGGGCGGTTTCTGGATGCTGGATGTTCTGCTGAGCTTGGATGTCCTGTCTCGGATCGTTCGCAAATGCTGGATGGTTCGCTGGAGGCTGTAAATCAGGTGACTTCAGAGGAGCCGTAATATCTGGCCGTGGTGAAGTGATGATAGCTGCAGGAGCAGCAGCTGTACGACCTCCTTTCTCGGCCGGGTAAGCCTGAGATGCGGCACCTCCAGCCGGCGTGACACTTGAATATGCCGGAGGCGGCGAATGCGACATTTGCATGCGTTGGAAGTCCTGTTCAAGTGCAGCCTGTGATCCAGATCCAGATCTTCCATTCGCCGGAGGAGAAGAACTAGTAGAAACCTGGTTAAGCCCCTGATAGACAGTAGGTGGCCCATGGGGTTGATTATCTGGTGACTCCGTGGGTGTCCATGGTCTGGATGCGTTCTGCGCGGGAGCAAGACCTGGAGACTGTGGAATTTGTGGTGGTGAATGGACTGACGGTGGTGCACCATATTGATTCTGTCTTTGGGCAGCAGCGGCACTTTGGGCCTGAAGACCACTCAAGGTAGCAGTCCCTGCGATTCCAGCCGCCGCATATCGAGCTTCTATGCCTCCGGCATCTGGAAGATCTATTGGCGTCTCCGGGGGAGGAGGAGAGCCTCGTGTGGCCCTTGTAGTAGATGTCGATGCGGTGGACGCAAAGCGGTTCATTCCAATAGGTTGAGGCGCTACAAGATCTGCTCCATGTCTTCCACCAGGCGCAGATGATGTCTGAAGCGATGGTGGGTAGTAGACCTCTGGATAGTTGGAAGGAGCTGGTGCGGCTGGCTTTGGGTCTCTTCTTGGCTGCTTTGCAAACAACCCTTCTTTGTCTGGCAGGTCTGGACCAGGAGACTCTGGCATAGGCTTAGGAGCAGTCCCACGTCGTTCAGCTAGGCCTGGGCCTCTCTTATCTACTGGGCTTATATTGAGCCGCGGTGACATGTCATTCGAAGAAGTCCTGTTTCTCATGCTGGACGCCTGCCTGCCTTGCGAGCTCTGCGAGCTTTGTCCTGATCCTCCTGACCCTGTTCTAATCGGTGCTTGGTTGCGATCATCTGGGTAGGGTGCGCGATGAGCGCGATTATCGGGTAAAGGCTTGACATATTCGTATGGATCTTCGTCATCATCGTCATCGTCGTCTGGGTAAGGCAGAGGGTTGGCAGAGCTCGATGCTCCTGGAGGTAGTGGAAATGTATGCTTGTTCAGTGTTGATTGGTAGTTTGATCGTCCCGAAGCTCCTGCCGCGTCCGCATATGGCTCTGGACTCATGGGCTTGCTGATGCGCAGAGGCTCGACGGTAGGACTATCTTCACCATTCGCAGATGGTCTTTGGAAGAACAGCTCATCGTCAGGTTTTCCTTGACGAGAGGCCATCTTCAGGTACACAGATGGAGTTCTCCAATAGCAGTTGGGTCAGTGACGCACGAAGTGTTATTTATAGGAGGTTGACGGGTACGCTATCCTCGAAGGTGTTCTGACACAAGGCACAGATTCCTGTGAGGACAATATACTGCACCGTGCCGGCACACTGTATGAAGGCGGGGAAATCTAAGAAATGGAAGGCCGCAGATATGCAACCGAAGCAAAAGATCTAGGATGAAGCTGAGAAAGCAAGATGCGCGAAGATGAGAGGTGCACGATGGAATAAGAGAGTTGGCAGATTGGCAATAGTGAGCGGTTCTAAATGTGCTCAGGCTATCCAGATCTGCGTACTGTATGGGCTTGGGCGTCTGCATATGCCTACTCGGCCGGGGCGATAAAATCCTACCTATGCGGTTACACGCCAGCATCTGGTGAGTAGGAGGATGTTTTGTTGTGATTGGTAGTGGGGTAGCTTGCCAGCTGGAGGAACCAGTGAGAAGACTCTCTCACCTCAGCATCCTTGTCCAGCGGCTACAGCAGTAATATCCCTCTACTCTGCCTATAGTTGGGCATTGTGATGCTTGGGCTTGAATGAAGAGTTTGTTGATACAAGCGCTGCTGAGGGGATAGATGGGAAAGAGATGGGTGTAATATCCAGTCTTGCCGCCGATGGTAGTGCACTCTATTGTAAAAGCCTTGGCGAACTTCTTCAACCTAATACTGTCTGCCTGCTTTGAGCTTGTCGTACTGCCAGACAATCGACGCTGTAGTGCGGCCAGAGGAGCACGAGATGCTATTATTGTGAGTGCTTAGGACAATCCATCCCGCTCTGGGTCAAGTCGCTGATGAGGGAAGTTGGCAACACATTATCTGCCAAGATTGCTCATCAGGCTTGCGACTACAAGATGCTGAAGAGGTAGACCGTTGCCTGTTGAGGTCAGTATCTAGGTTAGTCAACTGCGTTAATCAGCGTTGCTACTGAGGCCTAGTATCTAGCCCCAAGTGTTATATTTCTACTCTCTTGAATATCAAACTGTAGTAACTTGAAACAACCATGTCAA
The DNA here is from genome assembly GCA_019669825.1 of Calycina marina. Taxonomy (NCBI): domain Eukaryota; kingdom Fungi; phylum Ascomycota; class Leotiomycetes; order Helotiales; family Pezizellaceae; genus Calycina; species Calycina marina. Next base: position 26,114 of record MU253749.1, read on the forward strand.
CGAACATCAAAATTCCAAAACCACCACAAGTCTTCAATATCAAAAATCACGTATTGCCTTATACTAACCTTCGTATAAGCTCCAAAACATAGTTCTAGTGAACGAAACTAAGCAAGTATGGAGGGAGAAATGGAAATTGACGGTCGCGACAGCGAGGAAAAAGAGGTTATAACCAACGCGATCATGACTATTGAAGTCTTCGTACGAGAAGAGGGATGGCCTGAAATGGCTAAACAATGCTGGGAGATAGTAAGGAAGGCAGCAGAGAAAGGGGCAGATGAAGGAGGCTTGATATCTATTAAAATAGCAAATCGAGGGGCTCGGGAAGATTGTCCGAGACCTGGCCAAGAGATTCAATAGCTCGAAGCCTTTGACATACGCTGAGGTTGTAGGAACAAAGGAGTATCCTTTACAGGAGATGCCGGTTCCAGCTCGTAGAGCTAGGGAAGTAGTGGTTGTTCCTGGGAACTCTCAAGGAACGCGGAAGACAAGCGCGGAGGTTGTATGGGACGTTAACATGGCCTTTAAAAGAAGACGTAGTTTAGCTGCAAGAACACTTCCAAGTGGAGATGCGGTTATCACTTTCGATAAACCCGCGTCAAAGTCAAGGTGGGCAACTACACAAGCCCTCGCCGAAGGCGTCGGCCCAAACTCTCAGTCCGCACGAGACAATACACAGTCCTAGTTCACGGGATACGCGTAGCCACAGTAGATACCAGAGATCAAGGCAAAGGAGGAGATATACTCCCAGAACAGGGACTTAGAGGGGAAGGTTGAGATCGTACGAGTGGCCTGGCCGAAGAAAACAATCAAAGACGGGAAGAGAATTGTGCCTCTTCATATTGGAGTGGCTGAACCCGAACAAGCAGATATCCTAAACAATCAGGGGCTTCTATACGGTAGCGAATTACACGGCTGCAAGATATTTGACGGAACTGCCAAGTTACCCAGTGCTTCCAGTACTATTCGTACGGGCATACAGCAAAACACAGCACGGCCCCTGTACAATGTAGATTCTGTGCGCAATAGGGCATAAGTCAAACGATTGCGCTAAGAAAGAAGACAGAAAGACACACCGGTGTACCTCATGCAAAGGAGGGAAGAACCATACTACATGGGCAAAAGAATGCCCTGTACGAAAGGCAGAGGTCGAGGAAGCCAGGATGGCATATCTTCATAGGCCAATCAGGTACCAGATACGGCCAGTGGCCAGGGAGAACCGTCTGCCCTCTCCCCAGGGCTCTCAGAGTACATTAAGTACTCCTACATCAGTAGAGGTCGATACGTACTTTACCCAAGGGGAACCCGTACAGTTCAGATCACTAGCATAGGATACAGATCCTGAGGCGCCTAGGGCAACGAGGAAACGTGGACGACTGTCTGCGTTCGAAGTACTTAGACGGCCGGAACCAGGAATGCAGAAAATACAGGACATCTTTTACAACTCCCAGAATGGGTAGGCTAAGAATACTGCAATACAACTTACAGAAAAGCAAAATAGTAATGAAGCCCCTTCTTGTAGACAATAGGGTCACATCGTACAATGTGATCGCGCTCCAAAAACCAATGGAAAATACTAGCTGAAAAGAGGACGTACTGTCTGAGGGCAACGAGCTTTATACCAGGGTATGATGACAAGGAGAGGAGGTGTTGCTTTCTAATCCACAAGGACATGGATACTTCTATCTGGAAGTTAGAGTACCCAAGTAGAGATTTAATCATCTTACACCTTTGTATAAAGGGGTTGTCAATATGGATCTATAACATGTACAGTCAGCCGCCGGGAGGCTATTCCGTGCGAGAACACAAGTCCCCGATTCCCCTCCTCTCCGAACTTCTTAAAAGGCAGGGAGAACACCTTACACTTGGAGACTTTAACTTACACCACCCAATGTGGAGTGGAGTACGCAACCCAATGATACAAGCGGCGGCTGAGGTCTTGGTACACATAACAACCTTACGCGGACTTGCACTGATCTCCCCGAAAGGAGAGCCTACCTGGGAGGCCAGAGGTCAGAGTAGTACAGTTGATTTAGCTTTCTCGACTGGTGGTATTAGAGAGGTGAGCAAGATGCGAAGTACAAACTGATCTGGTTTTTGGCTCTGATCACTATCCGATATCTACAGAGCTATAACTCGAAACAGTCCGTGTAGAGCAGCCCAGGAGGAGGTGGAAATAAATGGATACAGAGACGATAGAGGCAGGAGCCGCCCACCTGCAATCACCGGAAAACTATCTTCCTCGTACGAGATCGACCAGTATACCAACTACCTGGTTGGTTTTACTAAAGACCTAATTGAGCAGACTGTACTGTGGGGAAAGTCCTCCAGGTAGGCAGCCATGATGGACCAGGGAAGTTCAAGAGATCGTACGGAAGGAAAGGACTGCAAGGATGAATCAAGACTGGGAGGAACAGAAGGCAGCCAAGAAAGGGAAGGGGAATGCAATTAGTATGGAGAAATTAAAGCACTTCCAGAGAGAGATCCACGAAGCAGCCCAAGGCGACGGGGCCTGGAGATTAGCCAAGTGGGAAAGGACAGAAAATGGGGTAGCGCCTCTCCCAGTGATGCCACCCCTTCGTACGAAAAAGGGAATCGCAGACACAGCCGAAGGTAGAACTGAAGCTCTTAGAGAATATTTCTACCCAACAGTAGAGGCAGACCTCTCGGACATAGTGGAATTTACCTTCTCCGAGAACACTTTCTAAGGAGCCCTTGAGGTAAGTAAAGAGGTCTCACCGGACGAGGTACTATTATTGCTTCGTACAAGAAAAGCAAACAAACCCCTAGAAAGCGACTCAATTTCAAACGACTTTCTACGAGCTTTGGGGATACCCTTGGCCAAGGCCCTGAACGACAGCATGCTGGAAGGCAGAATGTCACCCATAAAAGATTTCGGCACGCTCATATGGTAGTTATTCGAAAGCATAACAAGCCTCCATATGAGGAACCGGGAGCTTGGAGACCAATAGCTCTTCTAAACGCGATAGACAAGATCATCGAAGCTCTTACAGCCAAGAGAATCCAGGTCTTAGCAGAAGAACATGGACTCTTCCCGGAAACTCAGACGAGGGCTCGTACGCAGAAGTCTACGGAGACAGCGCTCAAACCACTCACTGAGCAGATTAACACGATTGGGAAATTGCTAAAGCATGTAGCGACCCCGTTGTCGCTCGACCTTACGGGCGCCTTTGATGCAGTACATCCAGTGCGGCTCTTGGATATACTCTGGAAGAAAGGCCTCCCGGGATGGATAGTACGATGGATAAGATCGTTTATATCTAACCGAACCACAACTCTGGTCTTACAGGACACAGAGACTGAACCTTTCGATGTTCCGTACGGAGTCCCGCAGGGATCAACTCTTTCTCCAATCCTCTTTCTGCTCTACGCGTCAGAGCTACTAGAAATATGTAACATACCAAGCGAAAGGATCTCGGCAGTAAGGTTTGCAAATGACACGCATATACTTTCGTACGGAATATCGACGGAGTCCAGTTGCAGAAAGCTCGAAAAGGTCCACGAGAAGTGCCTTCGGTGGGCAAATCGTCACGAAATGAGCTTCGTCCCTCAAAAATACGAGCTCACTCACTTGACTAGGGTTCGTACCAAGTTCAATCTGCAGGCGAATGCCAACTTTTAAGGGATCAATAAGGAACCAGCGATAAATGTTAAAGTACTCGGGGTCTGGCTGGATACGAAGCTCCAATGGAAATCACACGCGAGGCAACTGGAAAAAAAGGCAGCTAGGCAGGTAGGAGCCCTTGTACAAATCACGGCCTCTACTTGGGGAGCAGATTTTGCAAGGGCAAGGTAAGCCTACTCTGTTATACGGCCGCTTTTGGCGTACGGAGCAGCCTCATGGCATTCCCCTTTAATTAGGGAAGGGAAAGAAGGAAAAGGACTAGCTAAGAAGCTAGGAAAAATCCAAAATAAATGTCTCCGTACAATCACAGGGCCTTTGAGGCAGCCCCTATAGGGCTCTTAGAAACAGAGGCCGTTGTACCCCCGATAGACCTATACTTAAATAATAGGATGGCTTCCTTTCAAAGGCGGATCCGAGGCTCTCCGACACACGAAGTCATCCAGAGGGCGTGTAAAGCTATCCAGACAAGCTTACAGCTGGAGGGAAAGGCAAGGAATAAGAATACCCCAGGGGCCGTACGAGAAGCCTGGGAGAGAGAGATCTAACAGCTTAAGGGTAGAGGAGACGGAAAGGAAGAGCGTAGGCTATTGGATGGGAAAACCATTCAAACGGACAATGGGACCAGATCAAACAGCGGCCAGGAGCAGAAACACTAAAGCTGCACAAAAGACTCCAAAAGGCAGAAAGCACGGTTCTTGTCCAACTTCGTACAGGGAGGATAGGACTGGCCCGCTTCTTGCAGAAGGCAAGAGTGCCGTCGTACGAAACAGGGATGTGTAAATGCGGACTGAGAACAGAGACCCCGCATCACCTATTGCTTATCTCCCCGGACGAGGAACATACAAGGGAAGGACTAGATACGAAAGCTGGCCGCACTTTCGTGCGACTTCTAACCAACCCAGAACAAAGCCAGGCGACAGCAAAGTGGGTAATCCAAGCAGGACGGCTTAAACAGTTTCAAGTGGCCTCCCCTCTCTTGTACAATTAGGCTTCGTACGAACCCGGGGAGCACAATACAGGCTGCGAGGGGACAAGCTGAATATGGAGGAGACGGGCGGGCCAAAGTTTTTCTCATCTAGGCCATACACTTGTACAGCATGTAGTTTTCTTTGGAGAGACTTATAGGAGTTCTACATAGCTTAGCTAAGTTAGTGTAAGAATCAATCAATCAATCAACAAACATATATTTCAAACAACACTGGACTATGCAACCGGTCGACTCCAAAAACCTGACTTCCGCCTAAACAAAAGCAATGCCTTTCATACGGTCACCAACGCTGACCGACATACTTGGACTTGCTATTCGGTCTGCAATTCGACCTGCAACGGTGCATTTCCGAAGTAATCATGTCTACAGCCTGGAAGAACATGAAGCACGGAATGGACGAGCTCGAGGGAACATCGTAGTCATATTGGACTAATCGAGGCCTTGTTAAATCGCATAGAAGGAACTGGTAACCACCATGAAAAGAGTGAAAGATCTGAAAAGGTGTACTCTTCTCGTGGACGAGACGAGAAGAAGACGAAGTGATGGTAAGTTACGAGTATGAAGATCTGCGAAGCGACGCTAACGACTCTTGTGACCTTGCTGAGTTACTAAACTTGATGGTGAAGCTAGCAAGAATCTCTAAGCCGCCTCAAGATGTTCTATTGTTACACAGCGTGTAACAGGCTGATTGTTAAATCTTGTGAATTGGATACCGAGTACGTCACGAAAATGAATGTCCAATCTCTTTCATTTTTATAACGACACGACCAGCACATTGTTCATAATGTGCTACTGGTGGTGCAGAATATACGTAGCATACAAGCTGTTGGTTTGGCTATTCAAAGGGGCTTGCAAAGCGTTCTATCTGGCACGGCGACTAGAAAACTATCAGACAAATTGGGTGGAATGACATAACAAGAAATAGCCGACGGATATAAGGTAGATTTCTGACCATTATGCGGCCAGTAGCTAAATTTTGACAATGCTGGGAACTGCGCACACAGTACAATCAGAATATGGTTGGTCTTTTTGCTCAGTAATGTGATATATCGGGACGTTCTCGGATACGATGTACCTGGATTACCGGATCGATGAAAACACAATCCACAGGTACTTTAGGTTAGCGGAGATAATTTTGAGATGCCGAATTGATGCAACGCGAGAAATCGATACAAACTGAAACATGTGCTCTTCCAAACTGTCCTAGCTCAGCAGCCCTCGTCGCGTCCAGCCATCTTGAAATTTCACTCAACGCGAGAATAGTGGACCGTGTTAAGTCGCGCTTTCCACGCGACGAGAAATCCTCAAGTAGTTTCCCAGACCACCATCTTCTCTTCCCACAAGTGCAAGAACGACATCCTCCACTACCAGAACAGAAAGAACTACCTCCCAATATGCCATCTACTGTACTAGGAAAGAGGACAAGAAGCTCTACTAACTCTGGTAAGTACGAGCTACCAACATACCCTTTTCACATTCTGATTTCAAAACAGCTTCGATATTCGAATCCCTTCCTCCATCCGCCAAACGTCAAGCTCGTGCAGAAATATTCGAAGATGAATATGAAAACCCCTTCATATCGAGAATCTCGCGCGATGGATCGCAAGACGTCGAATCGGTGGACATTGATGAGGACGCAAAAGTCATCAAGCGCCCAACACGCCCAACTCCGGCGAACCATGGTGCTGCAGAGTCACGAACCCCACATTCTGGAAGCCGAAAGCACATCGATATAACAAAGAACAATAAGGAAAACTCGATACGTGTACAAAATCCTACCCCGAAGACACCACGACACCGAGACGCGCTTTCGAAGCAGGTTCCTGTAACTCCTCGTCATCGCGTTCTGGTTGCTGGGAAGAGCTTAACACCCCGTGCACCACGGACTCCCGTTACACCTGGAGGATCAATTGCTACGATCTATGGCAAAGCTCGGGCGTTGTTCACAAGAAGCAATGAACCTGGACGATTGGTGGGAAGAGAGGCGGAGCGTGACGAACTCACTAGCTTCATACAGAGTCGCGTGGAGAAAACTGCAGGAGGATGCACATATGTCAGCGGACCACCTGGAACCGGAAAAAGCGCAATGGTCCACGAACTCACATCAGAATTTGAAACGACAGCTACATTAAAGAAGACATACATCAATTGCATGAGCATCAAGTCTTCTAAAGATCTCTACGCAGCGCTTCGTGATGTTTTCTGCGAAGATATGGAGATCGTGGAGGGAGATGAAGTAAAGACTCTTCAAAAGCTGTTCATCACGAAGAAAGGGAACAGTGCTTATTTGATAACTTTGGACGAGATCGATCATATCTTGACGTTGGATCTAGAAATCTTGTACAAGCTTTTCGAATGGTCACTACAGAAGAACTCGCGTTTAGTTCTCATCGGAATCGCCAATGCCTTGGATCTTACAGACCGATTTCTTCCACGCCTGAAGTCGCGCAACCTCAAGCCAGAACTGCTACCATTTCTACCATATGACGCGAACCAAATCAAGACCGTGATTACATCGCGATTGAAGACCCTGATCCCAGTGAACAGCGCTACACCAGACTTTGTTCCATTCCTCCACCCAATGGCGATTGAAATATGCTCTCGGAAGGTAGCAAACCATAGTGGAGACTTACGTCGTGCTTTCGATATTTGCCGACGCGCAATCGATTTGATCGAGACGGAGACAAAGCAGAAGCATGAGCATGCTCTGAATGAGCAGGCGATCTTAAGCCCGTCAAAGCAGCCACTTCAAGAGAACGTAAACCTGGCGTTGCCAGCCAGTCCCTCGAGAAAGCTGCAGAATATGACTTTAGCTAAGTCCCTTGCGACTCTTACCATCGAGACAGCGCCTAGAGCTACTGTTGGACACGTCAATAAAATCACACTAGCGACATTCAGCAACGGTGCAAACCAGAGACTCAAGTCCTTGAACCTGCAGCAAAAGGCAGCTTTATGTGCACTGGTGGCTCTGGAGAAGCGCAAACGTGAGATTGCATCCAACGTCGGGTCTACACCATCCAAGAGCAGAAACTCTGCACCAACTGTCAAGGCACTATATGATGTCTACTGCATGCTCTGCAAACGCGACTCCATTCTGCATCCTCTCACAAGTACCGAGTTCAGAGACGTAGTCGGAAGCTTGGAGACACTATCCCTAGTCGGAGCTGTGGATGGCAAGAATGGGTCATTCGTCGGCATGAGCACATTGGCAAGACGGAACAAGAAATTTGGCAGTGGACCAGGAGTTGGTGATGAGAAGAGAGTCAGCTCTTGTGTAGCTGAGAAGGAGGTTGCGCAGGCTGTAGAAGGTCTTGGTGCTGGCATTCTGAAAAACATTTTGAGCGGCGAGGGACTCGAATAGAGGATTACTGGGATATGATGCATGCACGCATAGCGTTTGGAGCTGGGTATACACTCTGTTTAAGGATAAGATTTGGGTAACAGCATAGCGTGCACTGGATAGCGCGTTGTTTGGGTAGAGATACATGAACCATAATTCATAATAATGCGAAGCATGCTTAGAAACATATATGCCTTTCGTGATGCACCTGCAAGTACCTAGTAGGCGAATTAGGCCGGAGGGATCATTGGACTTGTTCTGATGCTCTTTGTCTCACGCAACAACTGGAAACCATGTAAGGCAAAACTTCTTGGATACCGTGGGATAAAGTCCCTTTAATTCCATCAGATTATCATCACTTCAACACTATCTTGAAGCTATAGGATTGATGTTGTCGCAATCAAAAGTACATGTTACAATCGCGAAACAGGAGATCTTCAGATCGTTCTCTAGTGCAGCTTCTAGCCATTATGCATGAAAAAAAGAACAAAACGCCGCGCTATATCACTGCATAAGACCTGGACAGCATGTCCGATTCATGTCCAAATTGGCGGACTCTATGAAAATCCGCTCCTTCTCAATCCGCTCCGCTGCTCCTCTTCTCCTCGAGCGCCTTGACCATATCTGCCTTCCGTTTGCCTCTTCCAGGTCCCTCAGGCTTGAAAGTTTAGCCATAGTGTTGACGACCATATAATTTGCACTACTGAGTGTTCGATTTCTATGGTTTTTGTCGATTTAGTGTAAGACTCTACTGCCAGCCTTATGCTCGTACAAGTGAATCAGAAAGACAAGCTCCGACGATACGCTGCTCATCGACCTTCCAGATCAACAGTAGTCTCCATCCTAAGATCACGGTAATTTGAGCACGAAGCTCCTAACTAAGGAAACTACAAAGATTATATTCTAAGAGAGTTTCCTGTGCAAGCCTCGCGAGCTGTCTCGCGAATCATCGCATTTACAATACTATCACAACACCCACATACCCAGCCGCCCAACCCGCACCCTGCCCCACCAAATTCGACGGTACCGCACTCTTACTCGTGCTACTCGTTCTCGCAGCTCCCGCAGCTCCCGTCAACTGCCGCCCATGTTTGCTAAAACGCTCGCCTCGGCCGTATACACGCTGCCCATTAAACTCCCCGCCTCGGTCGGGACGCCGCCGGCCTGCACGAGACTGGCGACTTTCGTTACAAGCGCGGTGTTGGTTGCGAAAAGCGATTCCAGGGAGAGTGTCGTGGGCTGGGTGGCGACGATAGAGGCGTAGAAGAGGATTTCGGAGAGAGCTGGGTTGACGTCGCCGGGGATGTGATAGCAGCGAAGAATGGGAAGGGTAAAGGGAAGGACTTCCGTTAATGATTCTGATGCCGCTAATAATGCTACTGCTACCAACGAGGTGGCTGCTTGGGCGGATGCGGATGCGAACAGGCCGGGCAGGTAGTTTGGAAACGCATGTTGAAGGTGATTTGTTAGAAGCAGCTTAGTCAATGGCTTTGCAATTAGAAATTGACAAAAGTACACTGGGTATAAGGCGAGTTATGGATGGTGTAAGTGTCTGATATGAAGCGAATACTTATACAGTAACGTCATTGAATATTGCGAGAAATAGAGTTGAAGAGCTGCCAGACCTTTGTAATTTTTCTATGAACTGCGTAGCATTGATTTGGATCTACACATATTGAAGATATAATACACTAGCTGCATCTCAGTCGCTCCTGTTTCCACTGACGCGGTTAGAGTACATGAAACCTCGACTAATTGGCCAATTTAAAAGAAAAATAACAAAGCCAACACAGATCCCGTCCTTTCTAAGCTTGTTTTGATGGGTTTAGCTTCACAATCGCTCTTGGGGGGCAATGCACGAACTTGTCTGACCAGGCATCTAGTCAAACACTCTTGACCAGGACCTCTTGTCTGCCTCGCGAAAGACGGGAGTGGAGATTCGTATGTGGTTCCGTTTGGTGCTATGGGTACTAGGTTTCAGGCGGTAGTTCCAGGCAGTATCATATTCGATTATAAGGCGCTCCTACCTATGACAAGGTGCGACTGAACTTGACATACCATTACCAACAATAATCGAGTTCAGAATCTAGTAGATGTACTGGGGGGTCTCAAATCCGATAACTGGGTTGCATGTCCAATGTTGGTTTTTGGCCGGTTCGTAGCCCGTCAAAGTAAATCCAGCGTCCTCGGAGGATGGCTATCGCCTCACAAGACCGAAGGCGCCTGGCAACATGTTTTCAAGAACTGCAAGGCACTTCAGGATCCACTACTGAAGCCGATACTGCTGTGCGCCATAGCCAAGGCAGATCTCATTAGGGTGCAGTGATTGACAGGTCTGGTTCCATGTTCCTGATACAGGAGGTAAAATGATACCTCATGGATCAGACTCATCAATCGGCCAAGTAGCTTTCAGACTTTCTTTCCAGCTCTCAAAATTTCTGAGACTTTGGGCGGCAGCACCTGTGATGAAGTTAGTAACCTGGCTGCCAGAGTTCTTCTAATCACGTAAAACTTACCAGGGCGCTTCTGTCGTTCCGTTTGTAAAAATCTACAATAACCATGGCAGTCTTTTCTGGAAGATCTTCATGTATGAAATGACCAGCCTCAGGGAACACCTGCAGAGCATATTTGCCTATCGCCAAAAGTCAACAATGTCCAACAGCAAAGACTGGAGCGACCCTACCTTGCATCTGCCCAATAATAAGCTCTTTGTCTAGTCTATCAGTGCCAGCGAGAAGTAGCAGTTTCCCTCCTCTCGCTTCCAAGAACTTCTTGCTAAGTCCCACAAACCAGCCTTCCCAGAAAAGTTGAGTCGCAGCGAGATCAGTCCTCCATGTCCAGGAACGCGAACCTCTAGCTTCTTTATCAAAATTTAGCAGGGCCGGTACGCTTATTCGAGCAGATGTAGAATTTCTGATAGTTCTCGAACGTATGTGCCATTCTATGCCCGATTCGAGAGAAGGAAATCCGGCAGGCCGAGCTGAGAGATATGTTTGCATGCTCTGTAATGCATCGATGGCCGAACCTTCGACCACATCTAGAACAGCATAGCCTAGGATGGCATTTCCGAGTTTTCCGCTTTTTGCAATATCTGTGACTACTGCACCTCCCAAAGAATGGCCGATGAGCACTAGCAGAGGCAGTTCTTTCCATCCCATTTGTAATTTCGTCTGCTCTAGTACTGACATCATGTCGGAAGTGAGGGTTTGTAGACTAAGATCCAATGTCTCTTGTTCGGGAGTGATGGCGGTATAGCCATGCCCACGGGCATCTAGTGAAAGTATTCCAGCGGCAGGTAAAGACCTTCGTATCTCGGCAGTAAGAGCTGCAAACGACAAGCCAGAGGAGCCGGCTCCATGATGTGTAACAAAAAGAGGTGCTGCGCCAGTCGGGGAAGTAAGGTATGCATGGTGGGTGATGGTATAGGAATCTATCTTCGCTTCTAGGAATAGCTCGCGCTCAAAATATCGGGTCCATGGTATCTGATCCATTGTCCTCTTGTTGGGTGATCTACGGAAGTCAGGGAGGGCTTTTTATTCTCGGAAATAGATAAGACTAACCCAAGAGGCCGAGCGAATAAGTTCTGATTTGAGGACGGTATTATGGTTCCAGTGGAAGAGGCTGAAGATGCTGAAGAGGAATCATCGTCAGCTTGAGACTCATTTTGTAACTCGGCAAAGTTGTCCTGTTCTTCGTCTGCTTGATCGATGATAGGTGGTTCGATAGGGAAGGTTGAGCGCTTGGCCTTGGTAAATGCTCTTTGTAAATCACTCATTGTTGTTGAACTACGCGGTCTGGCTACATGAAGTCCTGGGAGGTATGTAGCAAACACAATTAGCTGAGGGTTTCTCAACTCACCGCATACAACGCTGGTAGCCCGCTTATGTATGACATTGACGCCAATCCTCATGCAAGCACTTTATTACGGCGGGCCTAGAGGAACAAAAGATGCCGTCACGCTAGAGAAACACGTTTACGCGTTACGGGACCCCTTGGTTTTTCGATTTCAGATAGCGAGAAGCATCAGATCAACCACCACCTCAGACAAGATCAAAATGTCATCCCCAGGACATCGTCGGCAGCGCAGTTCGAAGTCTGCTTCCGTAACACCACGTAGAGCATCACAGAGAACTGCTATACCAAGCAGCCCTCCCGATCCAGCCGCCGCTCAACTTCAGCATGAGGCAGCTTCATCCCAAGGCAATGGCAATGGCACATCCAGACGAACTGCTTCGTCGTCCTCTCCGATGAACTATCGATATTTGCCTGCTGATTTGGCACGCAATGATCGAGATGTCAATTCTCCACTGCGCCAGATGAGCAATACCCAAACGACCGATGATGGCGATCGAACCCCAAGAGCAAGCGGCATGACAGGCGGTGAGAGCCTCCTCAATCGACCATAATGCTCTCATTACTAATGTTCTCAGTATCTTCACCTATGAGATACGACCCAAGTTCTAGTCCAGCTCCAACACCAATTCGTGAGCAATCAGCATTGCCAGACCTTCGTAGTGATAGTAGTGGGCTCTTCGTTCGATCATCTCGCTCCCTTGGCCCCGGTTCTGCACTCAATGTCTCCAGACGAGGAGATATCAACTCGGAGACAATCAATACTCCACGCTCCCGGCGGCGGTTGTTCATGGATGAGAATGGTAATGTTGTGCGAAACATTCCTGGCGAAGCTTCTGATGCACCTACCTTCTCGAATATGGACCCTACAACTTCTGATGCTCAGGCAATGGGCGGTAACTCAAATCTATATATCTGGGGTACTAATGTCTCAGTCGACGACGCCTTAGCTAGTTTCAAGGACTTTCTACGCAACTATGTGAAGAAATACAGATATATCGTGGACGGTGTTTCCGACGATGAAGACGGCGCTGATACCCTCGAGTATGTCGAAGTGATGCAACAAATGTTGGCCCTTGGTGTTACTAGCTTGAATTTGGATATGCGGAACCTCAAGTCTTATCCTCCTACTAAGAAGCTATGGCAACAGGCGCAAGATTATCCACAAGATATCATCTCAATTATGGATCAAGGTATCAAGGACATCATGTATGAGCTTGCGCACAAGGAGATGATCTCGCAAAGACAGTCCCAGAGTTCTGCTGGCCGTGTTCTATCTCAGCGTAGCAGTATCCCAAGCTCCGATCCTCCCGTCCCGAGTTCTGATCGTATTGAGCCGGAATCTTCGCATAGAAAAGAGCCCAGAGAAGTCGATCTGTGTCAGGAAGTTCAGCAGAGATCCTACACCGTGCGGCCATTTGGTCTCGATGCTACTATCAACATGCGAGATCTAGACCCAAAGGGTATGTATATTTAGTCTCTAATAAGGAAGGCCTGGCTAACCTTCTGTGAGATGTCGACAAGATTATTGCAATCAAAGGATTAGTGATACGCACGACTCCCGTCATTCCAGACATGAAAGAAGCCTTCTTTAAATGCCAGGTTTGTGGACATACCGTTACTTCGCAAATTGATCGTGGCAAGATTGCAGAGCCAACGAAGTGTAATCGTGCTATTTGCGATTCTCCGAATTCAATGCAAATCGTGCACAACAGATGCTCGTTCCATGATAAGCAAGTCATCAAGCTGCAGGAGACACCGGATTCGGTACCCGCTGGTCAAACTCCTCACTCGGTATCGCTCTGTGCGTACGATAACTTGGTGGATCTTTGCAAGGCTGGAGACCGAGTTGAGGTCACTGGTATATTCCGGGCGAGTGGTGTTAGAGTGAACCCAAAACAGCGCACACAGAAAAGCATTTTCAAGACGTATATAGATATCCTGCATATCCAGAAAGTCGACAAGAAGCGAATGGGAATTGATGTTTCCACTGTGGAACAAGAGATATCTGGCCAGCAACATGGTGACATTGAAGAAACTAGAAAGATCACAGAAGAGGAGGAAGCCATGATCAAAGCTACGGCTGCCAGACCTGACGTATATGAACTACTGTCCCGGTCACTGTCGCCCAGTATCTTTGAGATGGACGATGTCAAGAAAGGGATTCTTCTTCAACTCTTCGGAGGTACTAACAAGTCTTTCGAGAAGGGGGGTAGTCCGAAATACAGAGGAGACATCAACATACTTCTCTGTGGTGATCCTTCGACAGCGAAGTCTCAAATATTACAGTATGTCCACAAGATTGCGCCTCGCGGAGTCTATACAAGTGGAAAGGGGTCTTCCGCTGTTGGTCTTACCGCATATGTCACTCGAGATCCGGAGACACGCCAGCTCGTTCTTGAGTCAGGTGCTTTGGTGCTTTCTGATGGTGGTATATGTTGTATCGATGAGTTTGATAAGATGTCCGAAGCAACTAGATCGGTCTTGCACGAAGTAATGGAGCAGCAGACTATCTCCATCGCTAAAGCCGGCATTATCACGACCCTGAATGCTAGGACTAGTATTCTTGCTTCCGCAAATCCCATCGGCAGTAAATACAACCCAAATCTGCCAGTGCCACAGAATATCGACCTCCCCCCAACACTTCTGTCACGTTTTGATTTAGTGTACCTCATTCTGGATCGCATAGATGAGACCAGTGATCGTCGTCTTGCTAGACATTTGCTAGGCATGTATCTTGAGGATAAGCCAGAGAATGCCGCATCCGAAGAAATCCTGGCTAGTTTATTCATTCAGTCTATTTTGGCAATTGAAGCTAACCCGTCATAGCCCATCGAGTTCTTGACATCCTATATTTCATATGCCCGTGCCAACTGCCAGCCAAAGATCAGCCCAGAGGCGTCCAAGGAGCTTGTCGATTCCTACATCGAAATGCGCAAGCTTGGTGAAGACGTACGAGCAGCCGAGCGCCGTATTACAGCCACGACCCGTCAACTCGAGTCGATGATCCGTCTATCCGAGGCACATGCCAAGATGCGTCTCTCAGAGACTGTCACTCGGGATGATGTCGCCGAGGCCGTGCGTCTCATCAAGTCAGCACTCAAGCAGGCTGCTACCGATGCCAGAACCGGTCTTATCGACATGAGTCTCTTGACCGAGGGCACGAGTGCCAGTGATAGAAGACGAAAGGCAGACTTAGGCAAGGCTCTCCTGTCACTGCTAGATGATATGACTCGTCAAGGACAAGCTGCTAGATACAGCGAGGTCATGAAGCGAATGGTCGAGCAGGCAACTATCCAAGTTGAGCCGCAAGAATTTGCAGAGGCTGTGAGGATGTTGGAGCAAGAGGGTAGCTTGGTGGTTGTGGGTGAGGGAGCGAGAAGGAGTATCAGAAGGGTCACTGGTGTTTAGGCTGGGTATTGAAGGGCGTATATAGCGATGAGATGCGAGTTTGGGTAATGATAGATATGCCTTATGTCTACGTCAACTTCAGTCACTGAATACGATGGTTCTATGGAAGTCTTAGGACAAATTAGTGTATAATTACATTCTAAGCGCATGTTGAGCCGACGGGATAACTCATCACATGTTATCACGTGGCCTGGCGACATTAAATAAGCACCACTAGCAACTGAATCTGAATGCGGCGGTACTACATGCAACTTGATATCCTAGCGTTCGCTGGAGTTAGTCGACTACAGTTCTCCTGTAACTAGTCGATCCTTCAGGGAAAGAGATTCTCTACTCTCCGGTTTTTAGCTGTATATAGAAAGTGCTGGCAATTAGCCCAGCACGTCCTACTTCTGGCACGTGATACTAAGTGCACGGACCCCATATGTTAATCATACTACTCTCACAGTACATAAGTCTGAAACCCGGCACCAAAATTCGCGATTTTTCCGATTGCCTCCCCCCCCCCTCCCCAACACCCTCTAAACACAACAATAAAATGTCTACTTCCCGACGTCCCCTAGGTCCAATTCGTCCACGTCGAGTCCAAAAGAGGGAACCCAGTCCTTACAAGAGAGATCAAATCGTTGGGGCAGCAAAGTTAGGGAGAAATTCGGCCGAGATCGCGAAGGCTCTCAAGACGACAAAACGGACTGTCAAAACCACTTTGCGTCGCGCGTCCGCACGCCTGAACGGAGAGTCTCTATCACTTCCCGAACGGGCGAAGCTTTGGATAGATTAAGATGCACGTCGTCTTCTAAGATGCGTCCAATTACACCCAAAATACACACATGCGGAGGTTCGGGAGGAGTTAGGAATGAATTTTAGCACTACCACCCTCAAACGCACATTAGGCCCCTCTGGAATCAGTAACTGGAGAGCTAAGCGCCGGCCAGGGCCTACAGAAGAGGTAGCCCGTTAAAGGCTTACTTGGTGTAAAGCTTGCGAGCATTGGACCTCAGCAGAGTTGAGGACTTATATGTGGTCAGATGAGTTTTCTGCCGAGAGGGAAAAGGGTAAAAGTGGTGAATGGGTCTTTCGTACAACTACGCAAAAATGAGACCGGGACATGGTCCAAACCTACTGAAAAGGAAGAATTATTTCAGTCATGTGTTGGGCCTGTTTCTGGTTCATCGAGGGACAAATACGTCGGTCGAAATTGTATCTTCTTGAGAGAGATTGGGAGTCAAAGAAGAATTGCTACTCTGCTCGGTCCCACCCCCAATTGTTTGACGATAACATCCCTAATTGCTGGGAACATGGCCTACAATTCATGTAAGATAACGCCCCAATTCGTACTGCTCGAACAATTCGACAGTGGTTCACGGATATGGCGATTTCTTTGGTCGACTGGCCCCGTATTGACCTGATTTTCACCCGATTGAACACATCTGGCACCACCTGAAAAAGCTTGTTCTACAAATGCACCCCGAACTACACAATATAGGCAGAAGGGGGTGCAGATGCTTTTGGCTCGCCCGTTGTTTTCGGTGCATGGCCATTTGAAGACTTTGCAGACTTTGCGGCAATTTGCTCCATTTTGGTCGAGCATTCTTTTGCTCCGACGAGAGCTTTGGAATGTAGTCCACTCATCTGTGGAAGCAGTCTTGGCATCTTAGTCTTATTCCTTCTTCAGAGTCAACTCTTCGGTATTTTCCTTGCTTTTAATTCCTGCATCCTCTTGTTGCTCAGATGCATCTCTCTGGAGTTTTACGGGCGTCTGAAGTCATGTAAGCATGCGTACAATAGTTTGCGGTTTGTGCAATTCCAAGTGGTTGACTGTTCGGCTCAAACCTCTAGGCACACTCAAATTAGGTGTTGCTTAGGGTTTCCGCAACAGTGAAATCGGACCAGAATTACATCCCAGCTTTGACAGCTCAACGCCCGGCTTCATATGAACCTCTTTTAGATATACCACGGGATTTGATACAATGGGTAGGTGTGGAAATTCTGTACTTCATCTTGTGTACCCTGTTCTTCCTCGGTATCCTGATTTTCCTCAGTACCCTGTTATTCCTCGCTATTCTGCTCCTCAGTATTTTAATCTTCTGCAATGTTCTGTTTTCTTCAATATTCCGGCGACTTGGCGTAGATGCCTCAGCCACTGCCTCCCCTGCCGGTGCGTCAGCAGTCATGTCATGCAACCAGTCCAGAACAAGTTTCGCACCATGAGATACTGACACCTTGGACTTGTTCTTGTTCTTTTTGATATTTCTCTTCAACCTTGTCAGCATACTGGGAACAAACTTCATTGTGCCAAGACTCCTGATATATTCAATGACGGCTCGTGCCCGGACTAAAGTTGCTAGTGCAGACTCGATCCTGGTCGAGTTGATCATTCCGTTTGACGACCTTCAGAGCGACTCGTTGAATATATTACAAGCCTTGATACAACATGAACGTGATAGCTAGCTGATATCCCACCTTCAGCGGTTCCATTTCTGTCTCCTCTTTACTTACTATAGGATCTAGACCATCTGGCTCTCGCCCTTCGGAGCGAGGACTTGTCGCAAGGGGTGCTTCTTCTGGGGACATTGAGTCCTGAAAGCGCTGCTAGCGCTGAAGATCTGACATTGGTGTTTGCATGATCTGAGTCGGCTCGTTTGCCGTCTTTACTTCAAGAGACTCCTCTGGTGTTTCTGCCTCATTATGTAGTACATTTCCTTCAGCGACAATCCGGCCGTCGTCTTGAGACACCACTATGTCCTTAAAAGCCGGGGAATCATTCTCCAATCTCTGCTCTGTACGGCCAGCCATTAGATTGTAACATGCGATGAAGACTACCTCCAGTACTATAGCTCCCCAAAATAACACCAGCATATCTGCTATGCCCCGCCCAGCCTATATATGGTTGTCATCGGCCGGCTTGCCAACCCCTATCTTGTGCTCGTTCTTCCTGGCCTGCAAATGTCAGCTTTCAGTTTCTCAAACGGTTTGAAACAATGCGGATGTGAGTTGTATACACGTTTCTGCCTCGATTGGCCGCTCTGACTTTTGGGTGTGAGGATATTGGCACTTTTTGCATTTGGTGGAAGACTTTTGTTTGCGGAATGTCACAAATTTATTTCGGTGAGTAGGGGTACAAACCATATGCTGAAGAGTAGAAAGGGGTTTGAAGTTCGCGGCGTCAATCGCAGAATAGGTATTCAAGAGTCGCGCTTGTATCGTATGCTATTTTGTAATTGTGTCGCAATGAGAAAAGCAGTAGGCGCTCGATTCGAAACTGAAGCAGAAACAACTTTATTCTGATGGAGCATTGGATGGGGTGCTGTCTCATACTCATGTACCAAATGCTCTAATGAACTCACGGAGGCATTCACTTTCTTCATAGTGATAACCTCCCGTGGATATATAGAAGCTAGTCATAGCAATAAGTCATTTACTATTTAAATGAAGATAAATATAGTCAGTTATTATCATTGGGAAAGTGGGATTTCGAACGCAAACTAAGCGAATAAGCCCTCTACAAGCGTTATTGCGGTTTGCTTGAATGTTCACTAGGTAAAACTATTGAGGTGAAGTAAGCAGCATCATGGGATCTGTTCTTGATATTTGCTGGGGCAGATCCTATCTCCCATCAGATACCATTAAGACATGTTGCATTGCTTGCAGCATGATACTTGGTTGAAGTGAAACGATGGTCTGCTAGAAACCATCAAAACCCACTAGAGCGACAAGTCAGTAGTATCTCCGAGAAAAGAAAGGCACGTAAAGTAGACCATGCGGTTGCTGTAGCTGCTACTGCCATAACTTTAGCAACTGTATCTTTTAAGACAACCACCTCCAGAGAGCCTTGGCTGACAAACAGTACTGTTTCATTGTCTAAGGGGCCTCGAATTTCCGACATATACTGTTGAAGCCCTGCTGGTTAATTGGGGGACGCCTGCTTTATTAGAGCTGATTTATGCAGACGTAGAATTCTACGCAGGACCATACCGTTTCTTCATTGCTCTGCTGGATCACTGTGTTCCGCTAGAGTTTCCACTACGGAGAGGCGGGCGTACATATCTAGCTGTCGCCGAAGCTAGTACCCGTTGAAGAGCAATGTATTAATTGCAATCAGGACTCGAAGGTTCGTGTCTTACATAAATGATAAATATCGAGCTGTAATATATCACAGTGTAGCTTCACCTCTTGGAGAACTTGTACAACGGTCTCCGAAATGCAAGTAGGTTTAGCGTGTGAAATTTTGATGCGATGGAGTGGGTATCTACCTCCAAATTCCCCAAGCGATTAAAGACGCTCAAGTGTTCAACATCGTGGAAATGAACATGGACAGGCTAAAATAATTACAGCTAGTCATATGTCTTAATGCCTCCAAACCCGTACGGCCTTATCCTTTCCTCCTGAGCCAACCTTCTGGCCATCAGGACTCCAATCGACGGCGTACACCTCATCCCTGTGACCGGGAAGGTCTAGTGAAGTGTCAGTACATTTCCTTGAGAGCGCTTGCGACTATGCCTTACCTTCGGCTAATTTGTGTGTCCGCATGTCCCATACTTTCAGAGTTGTATCTTTGCTTGCTGTCACCAATAATCTCGAGTCAGGACTAAATGCGCACTGATATACAGGTGCCACATGCCCTCGCAACGTATTGATGAACTTCCCATCCCTGGAATTCCATATCTTGGTGTGGTTATCAAAGCCAGAAGACGCTATCAAGAGTCCATCGGGAGAAAATGTGACATGGTTAACTTGTTTTTGGTGACCTAACATCCTTTGCACAGGCTTCGTCGACTTCGATGGCTCCCATAGGTACATGGTGAAATCATCGCTCGCCGACACAAGTTTCTCGACCACTTCTCCTTGTAAAGTTGCAGCTTTGAGGAAACGCTCTTTCGCTTTCGCTACTTTGCCTTCCTCGGTTTCTGGAACCTTCCCTGTATGGTCGTAATAAGCTGTTCGCATGACAAAGTCTGTAGACAGAGCCAGGTGATTGACCCAATGCGCATGCGAGCTCAAAGTGTGTGCCAGAGTTCCGTCTTTTGCGTTCCAGACTTTGATCGTCTTGTCGTGCGATCCAGTATATATCAGACCAGTTCCTCCCCATCTTACACACGAAACAGATCCTTTATGGCCACTCAGCACCAATTCTATAGCTTGTTGATTCGTCGAGTATATCCTGACTGTAGCATCTTTCGATGCCGATGCTATCCGTGGCTCTCCAGGTTTCTGGGAATGGTAGGGTTCCCAAGCCAAACTTGTCACCCACTTCGTATGTCCTTTCATAGGGTTGCCTAACTGTTTCCCGGTCTTCGGATCCCACATTCGCACTGTATTGTCCATGCTGCCAGTCGCTATCCTCGATTCGTCTGGCGACCATGCTACTGCCAAAACCCAGCTTGTATGTCCTTTCAACGTATGTACAGGTGTTCCAGTATCGCAGTCCCATATCCGAGCTGTGTTATCCCCGCTTCCACTGACCATTCTCGATGAACTCCTTGGAGAGAACTGTGTCGCAAGAATCGCTTCGCCATGGCCCGGTATCGTCGAAGCACATCGTGAGACTGCCTGAACCCTGAATACTGCTTGTGGAGCTGCGGATATATTTTGTACTTCTTCTGTGCTGATCAGACCAGGAGATATCAGCGTCTTCCACACATTGGAGGGAAATGCTGTAGTCAGATCCTCGGCGCCCTTCTTCCGAGGAATTGGGAGCGTAAACCGGTAAGGTATATGCTCAGATTTGTCCTAGCAGATGCATTAGTCCAGTAAGCTAGTGTCAAACAATCTATCGTACATGTCCTTGTAGAGCGTTCAGCAGAAGCTCTAAATTCTTCGGTGTAGCATCTGCGACAGGCACCAACACAGGTCCATCACCAATAGCAAGCCCTGTGGTCTCATCGAAGAACTGTATACGCAGAGTTCCCGCGTCGGAAGGAATCACTTCAATTTCTTGCTGTTCTCTGGCTCGGTTTGAAGCATCGGTACGCTGTCTTTTGCTGGGCGGTGGAACGATGGTAGCCATTGTTGCGAACTGTACAGAGCATATGTCGATACAATCAACTTACTTCCTTTACAATATAAGGGTACTACGAACCTCACAACTCGACTTCTACATCCGCGACTTTTTTCTTCAATAGCCGAGAATCGGGAAAATCTGAGCCGATCCGAAGCCGGCTTTGCCTCGAGGTTATGTCAACTGCATTAGCATCCCATACCCTTCAAGATCTGTTTATTCGGAGCAATAACTACGATGAAGTGTGGCCATCATGCAATCTTGATCTATTGACTAAACACAGCCATAACCTCTGACCTGATCTAGCCCTCACTATGGCCACTCTGCGACCATCTACCTCATATAGTACTAATTCGAGAGCTACATCTGGGTTCATATCAACATCCTATCGCCCAGGTACTTCTCGCCCGGGCACAGCTCGACCCTCTACCCGAAGCAGATTGCGAGCTGGATCTGTTATTGGAGGAGAGTCACAGAAGATCATCTGTGCGATCAGCGAAGGTCGAGGAGTCACTCCAACGGTCGGTCTTGCATTCGTGAACATTACCACCGGCGAAGCTGTTCTAAGCCAAATCTGTGACAATCAGTTCTACGCCAAGACCCTCAATAAGCTGCTGGTATTTGATCCATCCGAGATACTAATTGTGTCAACTGCTGGTCCTCCAAATCCAAAGTCCAAGATGTTCCAGATTGTTGAGGATAACATCATAGGAGCGAAGATGGTTGTCGTCGATCGTAAGTATTGGTCTGAGCATGCGGGACTTGACTACATTCAGCAATTGGCCTTCGTAGAAGATGTGGAAGCTATCAAAGTTGCAATTGGAGGAAACTACTTTGCGACATGTTGCTTCTCTGCAGTAGGTTTTCCTGCCATTAGTGTTGGTCTGTGGCCTTACCAGTCTTCCACAGGCTCTCAAGTACATCGATCTCACTTATTCTCTGACTTTCGCGTTTCATTCTCTCCGCATCAAGTATCAACCTTCTGAAGGTTCCATGATGATCGACCTCTCTACCATTCGCTCTTTGGAACTCATTCAAAACATACAGGAAGCCAAGTCCAAGAATTGCCTCTTCGGACTGATGAATGAGACGATCACACCCATGGGATCACGGCTTCTGAGAAGCACTATTCTGCAGCCATCTACACAACCGGATGTCCTGAAGCTGCGCTATGAGTCCTTAGATGAACTGACGAAAAATGGGGATACTTACCTGCAAATCAGACAGGGTGAGCTAGGATTCTACACGTTTGTAGAGCACTAAGTCGGAGACTAACCGCACGTGAAGCCCTAAAAGCATTTACCGATATCGAGAAGCTACTTACGAGTGTAAGTATTCCGTCTAGATATCACTTCCTCACTAATTCTCGGTAGCTCATCATTATTCCCACCAAATCTGACATTAGGCTTACCGAGCAATCGATCAACAATATTCTTATGCTGAAAAGTTTCGTGAATGCTGTCAATCCACTCCACGAAGCACTTGCAGGTGCGGAATCCGATTTGCTTATCCAGATCCGAAGCCTTTGTCGACCAGAGCTCGTCGAGTCAACCATCAAACTCATCAGCGATATGATCAACGATGATGTGGCTTTCTGCAAGACTCCTCTCGAGCTACGTACGCAGCGAACTTATGCGGTCAGAGTATGTAAGACTCTTCGAGTACCCCTGTTATTATTTCTAACTCAACAACAGTCTGGTGTCAATGGTCTCCTAGATGTGGCACGGCAGACGTTTAAAGAGGCTACAGAAGATGTATATCAGCATATCAAAAGCATCAACCGTGCGTATTGTGCTGAATGTCTGCGATACTAGATGTTTGGCTGATACTGTGCAGAGGAGCATGGTATAAAGGCAGACACCAAGTTCGATAACTCCCGCCGCTACTACCTCAGAGTTGCGCAGGGCGACTTTGATAAACTCCCCATGTCGGATATACTAATCAATAAGATCTACAAGAAGGGATGGATTGAGTGCCAGACGCTTGATCTCATGAAGCTCAATCAAAGACTTGAAGATTCACATCAAGAAGTCCGTGTCCATGATCAAGCTTTGTCATTACTTTAGCTACATCGCGGCTAACGTATGATCGACAGGTGGTCCTGATGAGCGATGAGACTGCTCAAACGTTGCTTGATGAGATTCGTGGTGAAATTCCGAGCCTGTTCCGTGTCTGCGAGAGTATTGCAATGCTGGACATGATTGCTGGCTTCGGCCAATTGGTATCTTACTCCAATATGCCTTCGTGTCCGTTCTGATACATATTTTGGCAGGTGACCTCCTGTGAAGATGACTATACACAACCAGAGATTACTGACTGTATTGCGATCAAGTCCGGGTATGTTGCTGGTAATCACTCCCAACGAGTCAATTCTAACGGTCTTGACAGTCGACATCCTGTGCGTGAGAAGGTTCACAAGGCCAAGTTCGTCCCCAATGACGTTTATGCAAGCGATCAAACCAGATTCCAGATAATCACGGGCTGCAACATGAGCGGCAAGAGTACCTATATTCGATCCATCGCATTAATGTCTGTCATGGCACAGGTCGGCTGCTTTGTCCCTGCAAGCTACGCATCATTCCCTATGATCCATCAATTGTTCGCTCGTGTTTCCATGGATGATTCAATTGAGGCGAAGATGTCAACCTTTGCAGCTGAGATGCGAGAGACCGCATTCATTTTGAGGTATGGATAGTTAAATTCATTTCAGACCTGATTGCTCCTTTGGACATGCTAACAACGGAGAACAGGAACATTGATAAACACAGTCTAGCTATCGTTGATGAGCTTGGTCGGGGAACAAGTACCAGAGATGGGCTAGCCATAGCGATAGCTATCGCCGAGGCTCTGGTCGATAGCAAAGCATTGATTTGGTTCGTGACCCATTTCCGCGAACTCGGTATGCCTTCCCATTCCTCAACACAACCCTCAGACTAATGTTACAAGCACACATCATGTCCCAGCGCACCGGCGTAGTCAACCTCCATCTCCAAGTAGACATGAGCGTCGACAGCACGATGACCATGCTTTACAAGATAGGCGAAGGCTACGTCCAAGAAGAACACTATGGTATCGCGCTCGCTCGCGTCGCCAACTTGCCACCCACAGCCATTGAAGTGGCAGAAGAAGTCTCGAGCACACTGATCGCACAAGCAGAAGCCAAAAATAAATCATCAAAGGCTCTCGCGTTGACAAAGCGTAGAAAGCTGGTGCTAAGTCTCAAGGAGGCATTGAAACAGGCTCAGAGTAGTCCGATGGAGGGGAAGGCACTGTTGAGCTGGCTACGGAAACTGCAGGAGGAGTTTGTGCATCGTATGGAACAGATTGAGAGGGATGTTGCTGATGGGGAGAGGGACAGTGTGGAGATTGAGGAAGACGAGGAGGATGAGAAGGGAAGTCAAGTAATCGAGGGTGAGATGGAGTCAAATGCTTGAGTCTCTCGCGGAGTGGTTGCTGTAGTCATGAAGATATTATGTCGCAGTGCTAATAGCTAGTGTTGTAATGCAATGTGGCCACCGATGATGATCGAGCTAAAGACGAATGGCGATTCTGTTGTAGTAAAAGCATGGTGTTCTCGTAAAGTTGATCAGAGGCATAGATGTTGTACTACTTTGCATACGAGATATTAAACTTTATAGTTGATCGCTAATAGCCCATAGGCATATGGCTTGCTCTATAAGTTTTATCTAAGTAAGGAAGCGTATTGGGTCACCAGTGTGTGCCAG
Organism: Calycina marina; assembly: GCA_019669825.1. Taxonomy (NCBI): domain Eukaryota; kingdom Fungi; phylum Ascomycota; class Leotiomycetes; order Helotiales; family Pezizellaceae; genus Calycina; species Calycina marina. The sequence goes on from MU253749.1 coordinate 51,074, forward strand.
AATTAGTGGGGCACCCCAAATAAGCAAAATTAGTAAACCCCCCCCCCATCCGCTGTAGAGTAAACAAACTTTACAACAACACCATGGCTCCAATAACGCGATCTCAAAAGCGCAAATTTACTCCTGATAACTCTCCTGAACCTTACGTTTCTAATACAATCAAAAGAACCAAGTTCTACGATGCGTACGATACTAGAGCTCCTTCCAAAGGGATACGTCAGATTGCAGCTGACACTGGGACTACCAAATCTACAGCACACAGATGGCTACAGCAACCTAGTGAAATAGGCCCTCCTGCCTATCGTCGTACACGTACAAGATTAAGCAATCTAGGTAGACCTTCTAAAGTTACTAAAGATTTATGTCAAATGCTTGTATCTCCCTCTAGAAACCCCGTCCGCGATCAGCTCTACGAGGCTCAGATTCAGTACCACAAACTACCTGTCAAGAAACGTCAATTGCAACGCAAACTCAAGGAGCATACAAACGGTGGAGGGCGCTATCAACAGGTCTGTATTAGAAAGAAAATCTCCAAAAAAAACCGCGATTTACGTATGCGGTTTGGCTATGATCACGAGCATCATTTTATCGACGATTTCTGGCGTTTAGTACACCTTACGGACGAAGCACACATCGACCCTTCTTCCTGCTGTCAGTGCTTGATATTACGTGAGCAGGGAGCAGGCTACGAAGCAGACAATATACAAGAACGGGGGGAGAAGACAGGAGTCAGATTGCATATTGCTGCGTGGATCAATTGGGAGGCGAAAGCAGAAAAGTTTGAGTTCTATCACGATGAGGAATTGAAAGAGCAACAGCCTAAGCATCCTAGGAAGCCTGTTAAGTGCAAGTACTATACTGAAGAGGACTTCCAGGTGCGTCTGTTAGAGTGGGAGGCTTTACAACCACACGTTACCGAAGTGAAACCCAAGGGCGACGCCATGACACAAAAGTACTACGTAGAGCGTATCTTACCTGTCTATATCGACGCCCTTCACTCTGCGCGCGCCAGGGAGGCAGTAGATTGGATTCTGCAAGAGGATGGCGACCCAAGTCACGGCCATCGCAAAGCAGGCCTTGCAGATAGCGTCAGGAAGGCGAATTGGATTAATCTGCTTGCGCACCCCCTTCAGTCTCCTGATTTAAACCCAATGGAGGCGATTTAGGACATTTTGAAGCAGCGCGCACGTCGTAGAGTTTGGAAGAGTATAGAGGAACTGAAGGCTATCTTGCAAGAAGAGTGGAGTACGATCACGATGCAGGAAGTGCGCGCGCGCATTGTGGATATGCCTAGTAGATGCAAACTACTAAGAGGAACAGGTGGAAAAGCTATTAAGAGTGCACAGTGGTAGTGTTGTAGAGAAAATGTTACATTTGTTGAATTTCAGTGATTTTGGTGATATCTTGGCTGTCCCACTAATTATGGCACACACTGGTGAGTGGGCTGATTTAATCCCTAGCCCAACCCCTTTTCTAAGCGAGTTTTACCCCTGCCGCTGAATATCTCCGGCTGTTCTGATTATATTGGCCCCTGCTACTTCTGTCAATAAAAACTCCATACTAAGCGTGAGAGAGGGGGTAAACTTGAATAGGAGCTCTCATCAATCCTCGGTATTTATAGCCCATTGAAAGGTCTTTGTAATCCAGCTTCATCTTGTCATAACCGCCAAAGATCGGGCACATGCCACAAGGCCAAATGCTGCATGTGGAACTGTAGGCGTAAATCGCTGCCTGCTGCTGCATTGATACATGGCTATCACCGACAGAGGCTTTCTGGTACCACGAAATGAGAACTTGGAAGTGTTTCTCAATCGGATCTCAGTAATTAGAGCTGGGGCAAAGCTGTAAAGACTAAGTATGAGACCATGAGTGTTGCTCACTTTCTGTAAGTCCAAAGCCTACAATGCCGTGCTTGCTGCATGCGAAGTGGAAGTTACTCGATGGATCGCGTGGAGGAATAACTCTGTTGTAAGCTCCAATGAGTGTTGTGGACATAAAATTCATACGGCTTAGTTGCTGCCATTGAATTTTGATAGTTCCAAGTGTGCCAGACTAGCCATGTGCTAATACTTGTGTCCCAGACGCACTAATTTAAGCTCAATAGTCTTCTGCTCAATCCATGTCAGTGTAAAATTTTGACCTGGTGAAAAAGACAAAACGTGACACCCAAGCTGTTTGAACATCAAGGCCGCACCGTAAGAAAGGCTTGGAGTCAGAGGTGAGGTAGCAAACAGGATGGAGGCAGTGCCTTGGTGGTCTATTTTGGTCCCTTCTCACGTTACTCTGAAGTTCCTACAAGAATGAGTTGTTTGCCTAGGAGATTCAATTTATTTGGGGGTGCTCGTACCTACCCTGAAAGGTGCTGTGCTTGTCTTCTATAGCATAATCAGCCCTGGTTCCCCCCCACACAACTTTGTGGCCAAAAACAAAGAGAAAATGACTGGAAGAGAATACAAAAAAGCTGAAAAAGACAAAGCTATACAAAAGTTGTTCTCCCGAGCCTCCGTCCCATACTTTTTGCCTTCATAATTTCCCTCAGAGTGCCAGCAGCCACTAACAACCCCCTCCCCACTGGATGTTCTATAGCCTATTATGAAGCGCCTTTTCACTCAAAAGGGATGACGTTCAAAGGAATCACAAGGAAATATCTATGAGTACCTTTTGATCAGATGTATTTTAATTTGTTAACCCAACATAGTTCAAGGAAGAATTCTCACATTTTGAGTGTGGAAGAACTTTGAGACTATGGGCTTCTACTGAACCAGATATTTTCTATTCAAGGCATCGAATCAATTGTCTTATCACTCTTTCAGTTTGATTCAGCTGCAGAATAATTCTTGACATTGACCTCCTCAACCTTGCTAGTCCAACCAAAGGTATCTTTGAGTTTGCCGGCCTGAATACCCTTCAATGTAGTGAGCAGTTTGATGGCTATCGGGCCCGGCTCGTCGGAATCGGCGGCGATGTATGATACCGTCTCATCAACCGATCTGCGAGTTATGGATTTGATAGGTACGAGAGCTACAGCAGTGCCGGCGGCCATGACCTCTGAGAATGAAGGGAGTTCTTCGTACCTGATCTGTTAATGTCATTAGCACGCCACAGGACTCGTGAAGAGACAACTTACAGAACGACACTCCGTCTTCCATCCAAAGCTCCTCGCAATCTCGAGCACCGAATCCGACGTCACGCTAGCAATCACACACTTGCTATCCGGCACCACGAGCGTAATCTCGTCGCCCTCCTTCTTCACCCCGATAAATCCACTCGTCGAGAACTCATCCACTTCACTCCTCGTCTTCGAGTCCAGATGCAACGTAATTCCATATCCTTCCTTGCCGGCTCTCTCACTCCATCTCAGAACTGGCGCATAGTTTCCACCGACCTTTGCGCTGCCCGTTCCGTCTGGCGCCGAACGATCGAATTCCTCAAGGATGAGCGCCTTGACTGGATGCACACCATGGTACGTACCAACCGGCAGCACATACACACAAAACGTGTATTCCTCTGGCGGACTCAAGCCCAACTGCGCACTGCTCCCAAAGATCAAAGGGCGGATATACATCGCCGCGCCCGTTTCATGCGGCGGCACATACGCAGCATTAAGACTGACAGCCACATGCACACATTCCAAGAACAGCTCTTCAGGAACAGGAGGAACAGATATGAAGGATGCTGAGTATGCAAGACGAGCTGCGTTCTTTTGGGGTCGGAAGATGTTGATTTGGTTGTTTGGGGAGCGGAATGCTTTCATGCCTTCGTAGGCTTGTTGGCCATAGTTTAGACCAGGTGCCATGCCGTGGATTCGTAGGAAGGGGTCAGTTATGAATTCTGGGGAGGACCATTGTCCGGTATTGACGCTGTAGTGCGATTCAATATGACCATTGACTTCGTATGCATTAGCATTGGAGGGTGAGCAGGAGGGTAGTTGTACCTTCACGGACTTTGAAGCCGACATTTGACCAGTCTATGGTGTTGACGGGCTCTGGAGGGAAGACCATTGTGAGATTAGTGTTGAGTATAGTTGGGGCGATGAATTGACGCTTGGTTAAGAGGAGCGAGAGATGTTTGACGTAGTTGTATCACTCAGTAGAGGAGTCAGCTACCTAGAGGAAGACTATTAGATACCTGGACTTGCCTTCCTTTGTTCTTCTCGACTTTGCCGATTGCGGAGGAGGGGCTGAGCTAAAGACACGCCTTCTCAAAGGATAGAAACCAGCTATACGCAAAAGCAGGCTTGTTTCTTGGGCTAACTGCACACTCACTGTTTTACGGCAATTTCGCTCGCCACAGTAACTATTGCTCCTATGCTCCTATTCTCCCCTGATGATGTATGTACTGATCAGCTTCACATAATCTACGGTTCATGCCAGCACATACCTAATTCCTATACGAATAACAGTATCGTTCATTTGATGAATTTGGATTCATAGACGCCCCAACAGTGGGTGTCAGAATTGAAGACGATTATTTCTGCCCCACCAAAACGCCAACAGTGGGTAAGATTCTTTTCGCACGGGCCAGAACATCATGCAAACACACCAAAAACACCCCAAAAACCAGGTGATAATCAGCTTTTAACTCAACAAATTCATAGCATAAGGACCCCCAAAACTCTGTATACCAACTTTCAATGTATTAAGTAGACTAATATACATAGAAAGTATTCTTTAAAAGTGCATTAACGTGGTTTATCAGTACCCCGGCCATATCAGTACCCTGATCACTTTTCTCGAATTTCCTACCTTTCAATTTTAACACGCGTTTTCTCAACAATCAATTATGCAAATACAAACTAACGAAGCACGAATCATCTTAGCTATCGAGGCTATTCAATCATCCAAAAACCTAAGTCGTCGATAAGCTGCAAAGATCTATATATTCCTTATTCAACATTTACCCACAGAATGAATGGCGCTACTTCACTCCCCGAACGACGACCAGCAGTCCAGAAACTGACCGAACTAGAGGAGTAATCACTTGTTCAATATGTATTCGGTCGGGATTCCAGAGTGTTTTCACTCCGGCTGTCTGATGTTGAAGATATGGCGAATTACCTTCTCGATACGCGTAGGGTCAAGCACTTCGCAAAGCTCTGGGCACATCGATTCGTAGCTCGACAACCAGAGTTAAAGACGCGTTTTAATCGCGTTTAAGACTTTCAAAGGGCCTTGTGCGAGGATCCTGAGCTATTTGGCGCGTGCTTTAGACAGGTAGAGAATATGTGGGCGAAACATCGGGTGGTGGACTGCGATTTCTTTAACTTCGGCGAGACCGGCTTTATGATGGGCCAGATCTGCCCCGGCATGGTCGTGACGCCCTCCAAATGACGTGGAAAAGCTGAGGGAGTCAAGCCAGGCAATCGAGAATGGGCGACGGCGATCGTTTGTGTCAATGATGAAGGTTCGAGTGTCCCTCCATTCCTGGTGGTTCAGGGCCGCAATCACCTCGCCAACTGGTATTCTGAAACCGACCTCCCTCGCGACTGGGTTATTAAACCTACGAATAATCGTTGGACAGATAATGAGACGGGTCTGGAATGGATAAAGCGCTTCGATAAACATACTGCCTCCCGAGCAAAGGGTCCATATTCGATGTTGGTCCTTGATGGGCATGAAAGTCACGAATCGATCGATTTCCAAAGTTGTTGCAAGCCTAACAACATACTAACTCTTGCATTATCTCCTCATTCCTCTCATCTGACCCAGCCACTTGATGTTGGGTGTTTCAGCGTCTTGAAGCGGATATATGGTCGACAAATCGAGGATTTTATGAAAGCCCATATCAACCATATTACCAAGGTCGAGTTCTTTATGGCCTTCAAAGAAGCATACCCACAGTCAATCACGGTCGCAAATGGTCAGGGTGGATTCCGCGGAGCTGGATTAATTCCCCTTGATCCTCAGGCGATGACTCCAAAGCTTGATGTAAAGTTACGGACTGCAACGCCCACTGGCCCCTCCTCTATAGACGCCGACCCTTGGATATCACAGACCCCCCGCAACCCAACCAACGCTCTTTTGCAAACAATTTTGGCTAGGAGTCGTATCGCTCGTTATCAAGTAAGCTCGCTCACTCCTCTTTTCGAGACTGTTGCTTCATTGGCAAAGGGTACAGAGCTCCTAGCTCATCAATCAACCCTCGTCATCGCTGAGGTACGCACATTTCGAGCGGCAAATGAAGCACTTTCTAGATGTCGGAGAGCCAAAAAGAATCGTACCCGTCAAGGATGTGCCCTTACTATAGAGGATGCACATGACATTATAGCTCAGGACGAAGTAGATGAGCAAATACGACGCGACAGGCGCTCTGGAGGGGCAAATCGAGGCGAGTGAAATCGGGCGCGCGATGCTGTAGCACTTGTGGAAAGACTGGTCATTACGCTTCAACTTGTCAAGAGCTTATAGATAGCTCTAGTCAATCAGAATCCGAAGAGTCTTAATTTCTTTTATTTTTTTTTGGTTGATTTATTATGTCTTGGAAGTGGTTAGGGTGGAGATAAATGATCGGGGTACTGATATGGCCGGGTACTGATAAACCACGTTATTCAGAAGATGCTGTTAGGATCTCGGTTCTCATGATGTTCTGGCGCGTGCGTAAGTAATCTTGCCACCCACTGTTGTGTCACTGAGAACTACACGCAAAGAGAAGGCATCTCTAACGGTATTGCTAAACAACGAGAACTAAAAGCTAAAGAGCTAGTATTTGGTGATGCCTGCGCAAGAAGTGGACGCGGTGCGCCAAGTATTAGTCAGCAGTTTCAATGGGTGCACCGCGATGTCACAGGGAGGATGAGACAGTTGATGTCACGTGACACGTTAACGCCAAAACCACAATTTGTTAATTAATTGTAAACAGCAATCTAACATGCAATTATGGCGAACCCAACCCGATTGAATTTTTTTTCGCACACCTAGCCTGAACCTCTCGATCGCACGCAAGAATGCTACGGTACGACGAAAGACTCGACTCTATCTATAATCAGCGCGAGACGGTAGATCTGTTCCACTATATAATATTTCGCAATCCAACAGCATTTCAGAGAAAACTGGACGAAGACGGTATGACGAATACAAATCTTTAGGCGAAGATGCAAAGTACGGAACTCGGACGAGGTCTCGAGCACTTGGGCGCAAGTCTAGAGTTACAAAAGACATGTGTAAAATGCTCTGTTCACCGACTCGAAATCCAGTCCGAAACACCCTCTCAAGCCCAATGCGAAGACCACCAACTGCCTGTCGGCAAACGTCAAATAAAACGTAAATTGAAAGAGCATACAAAAGGTGGCGGACGCTATATGTGCGCGTTTGTTAAAAAGGTTATCTCAGCCAAAAACCACGCTTTGCCCACGAGCTACGGTTCAGATCACATTTATGCGCTTCTCTTCGGATTCTTTGATCATATTGTTTATACCGACGAAGCAGACGTTGATCCGACTTCGCAGACTCAAGGCATGGTACTTCGAGAGCAAGGGCACCGAGACGATTCACAGAATATCGAAAAACGGCCGCCGCTGAAAGGCGTTCATTTTCATATTGTTGCGTGGGTCAGTTGGTGGGTAAAGCTAATTAGCTCGAGTTCTGTAACGACGAAGAAGACAAGATAGAATGGCTTTGGTATCCTCAGAAGCCTCGCCACCGGCGAAAGACCGAGTCCGAAGAAGAATACAAGCAAAGAGTATAAGAACGGGGCGTCGGAAAGCCTCACGAGGTCGAAGCTACAGCTAAAGGCAACGCAATAACTCGAAAGTACTACGTAGAGCGGCTGCTACCGTTATACATACAGGCTGTCGAGTCTATGCGCGAGATTGACGACAAAACGTGGCTATTACAAGAGGACTGTGACCTTTCTCACGGTATGCGCAAACGAGGCCTGCGCAAGACTATAAAGACGCTTCAAATATCCAAAACCTCGTTCACCCTCCGCAGAGCCCTGGTTGTAGCCCTATCCAAGGTGTTTGTGCTATGATAAAGTAAGGGTTACGGCGTAGAATCTTTAATACAGAGGATGAGATGGAAGTGGCTTTACAAGAGGAATGGGACAAAGTTACGATGCAGGAGATCCGTGACCGTATCGCTGATACGCCTCGAAGGTGCGCTGAGTTGCAAAGGGCCGATGTAAAACCTATTAGAGGCAATAAACGGTGATATAGCGTTGTAATATAGAGATATATCAATTTTTTGGGGTGCGGCTGACATAATCGTCTCCAATTCTGACAACCCACCGTTGGTCCTCAGCTTATGGTGCCTGAACAAACACCACGTGACAACGATCTGCACACACTCATCCAGGACAGGGAAGGACGATAAACGACACGTTCGACCTCCTGTCCGACACAAGGCTGTGCCATGCCAATACCTTACCATAATACCCATAGTTATTTGAAATACTCGTCAACAAACAAAGGAAAAAGTTATGCTCTTATCGCAACTTGATTCCAATGAAGTCTTTGTCACCCGCCTACACACGATATCAGCATCACCTAGTCTGACACTCACTCCTTTACAACCATGTACGCTCCAGGCCGTCGCAGCAGCCATAGTCATCCCTACTCCCTCCCAACTTTACCCACAGCCAGTAAACGTTCTTCGATACGTATACGAACTGCCGACTCACACAAGAAAGACAAATTTAAATTAAGAATGCCGAGGAGGCAACATATCACAGTATGGCTTGTGCTGGGAATAATAGCGTTTCTGAGTTTTTGGTCGATCCTGAGCTTTCGCCATGAAACTGGGAGAAGCATAGATGGATTTACGCCGATACTACAAAGTGAATTATCGTTAGATGACGGGGTGTTGAAGGGGGAGGCTACGGCTGCGAAGATGGAGAATGCGACATTGAAGTACACCTTGCCCTACCAGTGAAATTATAGACAGATTGCTAATAAACGAACAGGGCGGAGCTAGGAAACGCAGCATGGAAAGTTTTACACACAACAATGGCCAAATTCCCGGACAAGCCCACAGAAGAAGACAGCCAAGCCCTAAAATCCTACCTCCACCTCTTCGCCCGCCTCTACCCCTGCGGCGAATGCGCACGCCATTTCCAAAAATTGTTAGCCAAATTCCCACCACAAGTCACGAGTCGGAGTTCAGCAGCAGCATGGGCTTGTCATGTGCATAACCAGGTGAACATAAGGTTGAAAAAGGAGGAATTTGATTGTAGTAAGATAGGGGACTTCTATGACTGCGGATGTGCAGACGATGAGCCGGTGGTGAAAATGGATACCTTCAAGCAGCTGGAGCTGGAGAAGGAGGGTTTGACGAGAGGCGGGTGAAGGGTTGAGAGCAAAATTCGTTGTATAAACTGGGTTGAGGTTAGCATGGCGTATGGATGGGTATCACACGCATTTGGGAAGTCAGATGAGAATACAAAAAGTAAAGATCTACAGCGAAACAGCTCTTCTCTCTTGGCCGCGAATTTGAAAGCTCCTCGGGTTCTCTTGCGATAGCCTGCGGACTGCATCTATATCTACTTCAATCTATGGCAATTCCTATGCAGCCACATGGCTTTCTGCGTCCCCCCCCCCCTTTCAGGAGCGGAGCGTGGCTCACGGTAGAGAACAGATCGCAAGAAATGCAGGCACGGTCACGTCCTAACAAATTTCGAGGGTGTTGGTAATAACAAGACTGTTCGAGGTCATCAAGGTCAACGATCACATTAAGTCCTGCCTGTTCTTAGCAAGGTGGAATTTAAGTGATAAAGGATTGAAGAGATTGAAGAGTTTCAAGAGCTTAAATCGTTTCAACAGCTCCAAGAGCTTCGAGGACTACAAGAATTTTAAGAACTTCAAGCTTGGAATTGTCAACTTTCAGGCACACGTCAGTGCCACGCATCGCCCCTAATGAACCTTCCAAGACTTCAACTACCGATAATTCCAATTCCAATTTCCTTCTCCGTCTCCCTCACCATCCCCAAGCCCAAGAAAGCGCCACCTGCTCATTACTTCACCACCGAAACTCAAGCCACTCTCTCAGCTCCACCCCATCCCACCTTCTCTAAATAAACATCACTCATCTTCTTCCCCTTTCCATTAACAGCCAGTTTTCCCGACTCTTTTTCGCCGCCCGTAACAGAGTGATCGTGTTTCCGGCGTCCGGGAGTTGCTTCGACGACCTGGTTGGTGTATTAGCTTGAAAGGATGAGTTTGGGGAACAAGAGACTTACATCATAGAGTTTGCTTCGGGACGGTATCAGATTATTGCAGCTAAGTGCTTACATTAGTGATTTGATCGTCATCTATACATCTATCAGTTTACTTATATCGCATGTTGGAGGGCAGAAAGACGTACAGCAACAGGCACCATGTACCTATCGTGATTTCCTGCGTCTGGAATCAAGAGGGAGTGCTCTCATGGCTGCGTAGGCGTATCCTGTTGTCTCGGCTACGGACGAATTCGAGAGGAGAGGGGATGAGGATGGAATAGCTACATTTCAAAGACGTGGAGATAGTGTTCTTGTGGGTAGAGGTAGTTGCATCCTTGTGAAAAGGTACGTTGGCCGGAGCCGGATGGAAAGGATGTGCGAACTACGGATAGAGTCCCGGGTTGCTTGCTGAGAAGAGAGGGAACGGGTGATATGAGGTATGGTAGTGAGCTGGAGGGACAGTGTGCTGCATTAGTTGTGGTTTCGGTTGCGGCGGGGAATTGAAAGCGCCTGGCGGAAGAGGATGATTTTCTATGTAAGCTGGTGCACAGTGAAAGCCAAAGGGAACCGCACTTAGGTGGAGCAATGGCTTGTCTTTGCGAGGAAGGATTATGGTGTAGTCCCGACATTATGCGTGCGTATTGAAGTGATTGATCAGAAGCTTGATGTACTTTCCAGGGGAGTATCTAAGTTTTGGATAGTTGTATTCTCGATTTGCGATCAATTTATAACAAGAGGAAATGGTAGCTGTGAATCAAGATATCGAGGATAACGGGTGTGAACCACAAGCTGGTAATGCCACAATAAGAAATATGAATTGCAGCTGTAAGAACAATAGGTTAAGCGCTGCAACACAACATCTCCAAACAATAAAGTACCAGTGCCGCGTCTTCTCAACAACCAATCATGGAAACCCAAATATGAGGAGCACTAATCTTAAGGCAACGTTCTCCCTACATAGACATACAATAGGCATATTGGCAGCCTCTCTCCCTATTTAAGCAAGCTTCCCTCGCTCCCCAAATATCAAAAAAGAAATTGCTAACGTAAAAAAAAAAAAAAAAAAAAAAAAAAGCCTGCAAAAATAAATCTTTTGGGGAGCGGGGACACCAGTAGCTGACACAATTCCCTAGACACTTCAAAATTCAAACGAGGCTTAATATGTATAAACAAACAAGTAAACAAATACTCTATACTCTATATAATCATGCCTCGTGCTACACGTACTACCCAATTAGTAACCGCTACTGCAAAGAAACATAGAGAATACAATGCGCCAGTAAAGTGCCGGTTCTTCGATTTATACGACCAGATCTGCGGGAAAGAATCGACTCAGTCAATCATCGAAAAGTGCAAAGTTAGCAAAACTCAGGCTGTTAGAATTCAAGTGTAAATCAACTTGATTGTTATTAAGAAGAGTAACTCGTACTCTTCTATCTGTTTGTATACATGTAGGCTTGCCAGCATATCTGGGTCGTTCAAGATCCAGTGGCTTCGGATCAGGCCGGAGAGCCAGACCTGGCCAATAGCCCAGGCTGCCATTTGCTGACACACCATGAAATCTGACACAGGCATACGAATGGCTAAAGCACTGAAGAGAGCAAGGCTCTCCAGCTTACCAGAGGGTTATGACACGATCGAAGAAGCTTGGTCGGAAGCCCCAATTTCAGCCAAAAGCATGGAAACCGTGGGCCAAGGATAATACTACAAATCCGCACCGAGGTCAGCTTCTAGTCGCACAAATCGCAGAAACCAACCTACCACTTTTTCGACGACAAGCTAGCCTACGAAAGCATGCTAAGGCACAAATACGAAAAGCGACATATGTTAAGAAAGTGCTCAAAGATCCAAATCGGGACACATGAAGAGACCATGGTCTGGAGCACAAGGGGAAACCGATAGAAGGCTGATGGGACACAGTGTGTTTTACGGACGAAGCACACTATCACTCTACGTAACAATGAGCGCCACAAATCCTTCGATCAGACAGTACTCGATACGAAACCAAAATTTTGGGCAAAATGCCCCGATACATCCGGAGTAACACTACATATGGCCGCGTGCGTAAAATAGTACGAGAAGTGCGAGAAACTAGAGTTCTAAAACGATGCAGCAGAGCAAGAAGAAGACACCGAAACGCCACCTTATCCTCGGAAGCCTAGGAAAAGTGAACTTACTTTGGTAGAAGATCACGAGAAGAGGGTTGCCAAGTAGGAAGCTAGCAAGCCACACGATATTGTTAAGAAGTCGACGGGCAATGTTATGACTCAGCAGTACTACGGAGATCCGCTTTTGCCTATATATTGCGATATTGTTACCTGAGCAAACGCCCTTGATATTTCACCAAAATGAATCCTACAAGAAGATAATGATCCGTCGCGCAGATCCTACGGCCGAGAAGGGAAAAGAGAAGGTGACCCAGGAATCCCTAGTCTTTGTACAAGATACAAAACCGAGAGAGGGATTAGCTATCTTGTTCACCCTTCAAACTCCCTGGATCTTAACCCAATCGAAGCCTGTTGGAATATACTTAAACAGCGTGTACGAAAGATACCGTATCACTCTCGAGCAGTTAAAAGAGATCTTACAAGACGAGTGGAGCAAGATTACATTAGAGGAAATTTGCAAAAGGATTAAAGAGATGCCCAAACGCTGTGCAAAGCTAATTAAGAGCCATGGTCAACCAATTTGGAGTGCTTAATCGTAGCTATTTAGCTGTGTAAGTCCAATTCATGTTTTCTTGCTTATTTTGAAATGTGCAAGGAATTGTCAGCCACTGGTGGTTTCAACGGGGGTTGACAGAATTCATGGCGCTGGGACCACCTTCACTAAAATCACCAAAAGTCAACAAACAGATAAAGTTACAACACAGCTGCAAATCACCACTTTTTGCCACAGACAGGACCTCCTTTTGATCACAAGAGCTTTGTGCATATTTTAGGCAAATTAGCTATTCTATTACGTTTCCCCTTTATAGTAATTTTCTCTCATTCTTCCTGGAAAGCTGGGTGAGGGAGGGTGAACGCTGCCTCTATCCGTACCAACCTTATCTCTTGATACCTTCCATGAACCTCTCTCACCTTGAAAGAAGCAACCGTTACAAGAAGCGAGCCTTGGCTTGGTCTTTCCTCGTAACGATGACGTTGATGATCGAGAAATGCCAGCATTCCCTTCACCCTCGCTTGTCCTGAACCCGCAAACGAATTGCGCAAGATGGCGGTGCCACTAGCAGATATATCATAGCGAGCAGAACGGCAGACATGATACCATCGCTTTAGCATATCTCTTCGTCTTGTGCCGCGCGACCGCGATCGAAGAGCCTGCCGAAAGCGAGTTTACAAGGTGAAGTCTTTGGACAGCGATGAAGAACCGGAGAACCAATTCCTGACGCTCCGCAACATATGGGACAAATCCCCAAAACGAGACGAAGAGCTATGGTTGTTCCATCGGTGCTTGCGACGTGTTTCCTTCAAGACGAACAGCAAGAACATGCGACCCACTTGCGCCGCCCAACCTGCATCTCCTCTCGCCGCGTCTACAGCACAGAATGAAGAGAGCACCTCACAGCATAACAATGCCGTTAAGAATAATATTTGTACAGCCTAAGATTCTACAATTATAGTCTCAATGTCGTTCAGAAAAACTTTAATTAATTACCTTGCCTTGAGAAAATGATCCGAGCGTCCTTTCACACTCACCTCTTTGAGAATTTACGTTTCCCTACCTAGGTATGATTACCATGTGTACAGGTGTGTCCTGTGCATAGAAATTTTCACTGGAGCCATTTCTGTCCGTTGACAACTGCAAGTCCTAAGTAGTATCGCCAAGGTGGTCAATATGACTAGGTAGCCTGCCAAAATCATTCAGCAGCCCAGCATTTATTTCTTAAGAAATCTATTGTCAAACATAGGTTTTTTTCGTATGAAATACCCTAAAACTTCAAGTAAACTCTACAGTCCCATGGAAAGATTAGCCAAAGTCAAGACGAAGTATAAACCGCCAGGGCTTGTTGAGGAAAGAATGTACAATGTCAATCCAAGTTGTCTATACGATACACCAGCAGAAGCCTGCACCATTTGAGCTACCTCTTATGCTCGCAGTATACTATCCACAACACCACGCCTATCAAACTGATGCACCAATTTCTCATCCTTTCTCATTCTCTCCTTGTAAAGATACTGCGCCATCTGCTTATACACAAACTGACTCGCGCCATGGAAATTGATCCCATGATCACTATCCGTGAAGTAATGCACGTGCATGTTTCCTGGTCCAACACCGCCACTTGTCAAGGTATCCACCAATGCCGCGCTATTCTGGAAGTGCACGTTGTCGTCTCCGGTACCATGCTGCATCAAGAAACCGCCTCTGACATCCTTGAACCCTGTTACATTGTGAACCGCGGAGGTAGCATAGCCAGATGGGTTGGTGCTGGGCAGCTTCATGTAGCGCTCAGTGTAGATGCTGTCGTAGAAGCGGAAATCGGAGACCGGTGCGGTTATGATCCCAAACGAAAAGACATCGCTACCAAGCTCAAGGACCTTTGCAGTGAGGAAACCTCCAAAGGACCAACCCATCATGGAAACGTGCGAGGCGTCGACATATGGCTTCTTGGCATACTGTTGGGCTACGTAAACTTGATCCTGTGCTTCAAATACACCAAGCTGACCGGTCACCACAGTCCTGAATTTTCTGCCTTTGAGACCAGTACCTCGGTTGTCAACAGTAAGAACGACGTATTCAAGTTCTGGGTCTGAGGCGAGATACGCCTTGAAATCAACCTGCCGGAAAGTCTTGCCAGTCGATTGAGATCCAGGACCTCCGTAAGGATCGAAAATGACTGGGTATTGTTTGCTACTGTCGAAATTAGGAGGCAGTCTCTCCATCACATTGAGGCTGTAGCCATCAGGATGCTCGATAGCGGTCCATGAAACCTTAGGAAGCGCATAGCTTGACAATTTAGCTGCTAGCGCCGTGTTGTTGTGGATGGTTTTGATTGATTTGAAAGCGTCGCCGGCAGCGTAAAGTTTCTGATGTGGGAGATCTGGGCCATTGTAGGACTGTATATAGTACCCACCACCGGCAGAGAAGCTTGCAGTCCAATACCCAGGCTGACTGTCATCTACGAGAGCCTGCTTGTTGGCACCGTCAAGAGAAATCGAGTAGATGTGCCGCTCAGTGGAGTCTCTTTCGGTCGACTGGTAATATATGGTCTTATTTCTTGCATTAATGTTGAGAAGGGCAGTGACCTCCCAGTTTCCAGATGTGATTGGCGTAGGTGTTGAGGATCTAACCTCATACAGGTACAGATGATTCCAGCCACTCTCATCGGACATATCGACATAGGAGCTGCTACCAGGGATATACCGAATGGCAGCTTTGTTGTCAATCCAGCCTGACTCATCTGCTCTTTCGCGTACCACGGAAGCCGAATTCTTAGCTGTGTCGACGAGTACGATTTTTTCACGATCTTGAACACGGTTAAAGACGCGGAATATGACATGTGATGAGTTGTCTGTCACCCATGCGACTTCCCCAATGACTGTATCGTTGCGATCAAAGGCCTCATATTGAATTTCCTCCGGCTCCTCTCCTAGGTCATCAATTGACACTACGTTAAAGCTCACAGTCGGGTTTGTCGAGCCAGCCTTGGGATACCTAAGATCAAGGAACGTCGGATAGAGTTCAGCCTTTATGGTTCCAGGATAGCCCATATAATATGGAATGGAATATGTCTCAACCTGATTTCGTCAGTACGTCATGGGCACAGGACGTACTATGATGCGCAGCAGCCACACCTAACTTACCCCTGTTTCATTAAACCTCAAGAAAGCAAGCTTGCATCCATCGGGTGAGAACCATAAAGCGAATTTGTCAACGAAGATCTCTTCTTCGTACACCCAGTCAGGTACTCCATTGAACACGTCAGGTCCACCATCATCGGTAATACGAGTTGTGTTCCCATCATGCCAGATATAGATATCATTGCCTCGAACATAGGCAATGGTGTCGGTCTGAGGCGAGAACGTGGCATATTGAATGTCTAGGAAGCAGTTATTACTTGCGTCGATGTGAGAAGGTGCAGTTTATTTAACCTCCGTGTTGATCTTCCGCTAAAGGAAAGATCGTCTTATCTTGAACGTTGAAGACATAGTAGTCCGAGAAGTCCGAATACCTGTACTGCTTCGTCCTATTTACTTGGAATAAAATGTGTTCTCTGCCATTCGTTTTAGATCACGTGCTGTGGATAGTCAAGGGACGAGCAGAACACACCCGCTTGGCTGGATCAAGTACTCGTAGTATCCGTGGACTTTCTTTGGGAGATCAGAAACATTGACCAAGACTTTGCTATTCCCAGTAACAATGTTTGCCAGATTCAGACTTCCCTCGGAGTCAGCATCAACATACATACCGTCTTCACCTTGAGAAGTCCATTGTAACATGGTGCGGTTTACCCTGAAGTTTCCACTGAACACATCTTCAAAGGTCACAAGGCTCTTGGAAGTCGAGTCCTGCACCTCAACTGTAGCAGCTGTCGGTACAACAGCTGTACTGGAGCTACTGAATGCGCTCAGCGCAGTTCCAAGCCAGACCTTGAGCCTTATTAGTAGAAATCGAACAATTAGCTAGCGTGAAGATGTTCTTACCTGGAAATCCCGCATTTCTGTAGAATGCAGTCTGAGATACCCAGAGATACGAACCTACTGGATGTGGAGGGACGGTTGCAAGTGGACAGGACTGAAGTGAGTGATGAGTGATGCTGTACAATCTCAATCTTACATTACTTATGCCAAGCCGGCCCAAGTCTCGGGTATCAATGAAGCACTTGTATACCATCCAGATTCGGTCGATCCAAACAGAGGACTGTGTGCAGCTGAAGTATCTATTTAAAATCCATTCAGCTACCTAGTTCTCCCTATAAAGCCTATAGAATCAGTGTTTCCGGTACTGCTTCTAATCATGAACTAGTATCACTTGCGACCGACCACACCTGAGATATGTCAGAGTCGCTCGAGTAGTGGAAACACAGTAATCGCGATAGTTCAATTGGGAGAATCAAGCATCTTGTGCTTCGGTATGGAGGTAGCTCTTGAACGTAGAAGAGCGGTAGTAAGGTGGTACATTTTTTTCTACAACCCGCCTTTCGCTTGGAATAGTGGTCTTTGAGATGAGAACTTGGGAAGAAATCAAAGCCAAATCAAAGCTGATTGTCACGGATTTTTCGCAGGCCCAATAACGTCAGGTCTCTGTGACTGTCGAGCGCAACTTTCTTATCCACGATACTCCTGCTGCTATGCGCTTTAGACCAACTTGATTCACACCGGACAAATCGATTATCGCAGGGTTTATCCCCGGTATGCACAGCGTTGAGTGATTCGTAAATCTGAAGTGACGAGATCAGCGGCGAAGACAGTGCGAGCAACAATCGCGTGTGCACATTTCAGGAGGTCTAGAATAAAGTGTGTCAATGGCGGCGTATGTAGAGAGCTTTCGTCGCCTGCGTTCATTCCGGTGTCTCGATCAAGACAGGCGGCCACTGACTTAGTTAGGCACCATCGTGTTGTAATTGTATCGATAGCAAACAAGACCAGCCTCAACATTGGGTGCCAGAATTCATGGCGGATGACTCAGTCCCACCAAAATATCGAGGGTATCAGAAAGCCCTCGAGGATATCCAGACTCTTGCTAAGGTGCAGGCACGCTTCAAGGGGAAGGAGATATCTCTCAAACTCTAAGATGGAGAGAAATCTGTCAATTTGCCGGTGCAAGGGGACACGGAGGAAAAGACGAGAATGGGGGAGAGAGGCCAGCCAGGGAGGACCGTACGATGTTTGTTACGGTTGTCAAAAACAGCTGAAGGATCTTGCTCCTCGCCACCGCAAGAAAAACTTGAGGGTTTTCTTGTCAACAGAGCAAGGGAAAAGATGGGCGGCGAAGCCCGATGGTAAGGAGTTCATCACGAAATTTGTGCTGGACGGATATGGGAAGAAGTTTGTCGAGAGCGCGAGCATAGCTCTAGAGCGAGGTGGGCCAGATAGCGGTAGTGACAGCTATAATTCCGATGATTCCACCTACTCTGTCGCACATCTTTCTCTAAGTGATGACATTGTCGATGCAAGCAGATCTGAAATCGCTATGGTCTCCTCAAACAAGCATCATAGAACCGCAGCTTGGATGCTAGATAGTTGCTGCTCGAGGCATATATCTAGAAGAAAAGATGTCTCTATCGATGAATCCCTCCAACCAAGCGACACTCAAATCAAATTGCACCAAAGGAAAGTTAATAGACGCTAATAGTCGGGGAGATATCAGAATACCATGGGAAGATAAAAAGGGTGCGACACGTCAAATCACAACCCGAGACGTGCTCTACGTACCGGAAGCTTCCGCAAATCTAATATCTATCGGTCAGCTAGATGAAAAGAACCAAGTCGAATGCAATATCGCAATGGACGGGAAACCACGACTCTTCAAGGACAACAAAACACTCATGAGAGCCTTTCGATCACAGAGAATCTGGTGGTTTAAGCAAGAAAACTACACCTCGGTAGTGTATTCTGCCTTGGAAGTGTCACATAAGGCCACTGTGAGGACGAAGGATGATCGAACACACACTAGATTAGGTCACCCAGGACAGAGTCGGGCGGAGAAGTGCGCAAAGATGGTCCTTGATTTAGATAGCCACTCATTTTGCCACTCATTCTGTGAAGTATGCACGTTCTCGAAGATCTCTAGGGCACCGAGTAAAAGATCCATGACAGCTGCGACTAAGATGCTCAAGGAGTACACATGGCTCTATGTGGACCACTCTCTTTGCAAGCCACACTGGCAAAAGGTATATGCTAACAATCACCAACCAGTTCACCCGCCAGGTCTGGACCTTCTTCAAGGCGAATAAGAAGCAAATTGCGGAAATACTACATGCATGGAAGAAGGAAGCCAGGTTAGATTGTGCGAAGTGGGGAATGGAGAACTGCTTAAATCCATTCATGTCGACAGAAGTATGGAGTTTTTCAACAAGAGGATGAAGGCATGGTGTGACTTGCACAAATCAAACTCGAGGCTACAGTAGGATACCTCCCATAATAGAATGACATCGCTGAGAGTTGTGGTCGCACCATTATGAAGATGGCAAACTCAATGCGAATTGAATCAGGACTCCCCGAAGCATTTTGGGAGTACGCATGCGACGTCGCCACATGCCTTCACAATAGGGGGCCTGTGAAAGCACTTCCTGACAAGACGCCCTGAGAAGCATTCACTGGTTCGAAGCCAGGTGCTAAACGTTACAGCATCTTTGGCAGCGCGGCTTATTTGCATATTCCTGATGAAAAATGAAAGAAATCAGTGCCAAAAGCATGGAAAGGAAAATTGGTAGGATACTGAAAAGACGCAACTACAACGTTCAAAATCTGGGATGCATTGACGAAGACCCTCCATGAGGCAAGATTTGTTATCTACGATGAACTACACTCGCGCAGGACATACAGATAAATCGCAAAAGCAAAAAAAGAAGAGTCTGAGGATATTTTGAAACGCGAGGGATATTAAAGAGGTGGAAATGGTGTCGAGTTCGCAGATGAATTGAGCGACGACGATGATCCACAACCACAGACACGCTCATCCGAGGGCGGGATACTAGTAGCTGGAAACAAGGCTAGGGAAAGGGAGGGAAGGGCAGACCATCGACCCGAGAGGATGGATGAGGCCCAAGGAAAGGATGCTGCTTCGGATCAAGAATCAGAAGGTTCTGAGCCTTCTGAACTGAGGAACACTGCAGACCTTACTCCGGCTCCAAGTGGCGAGAGGAGGCTCGCTGATGAGCACTATCCAAGAATTCGGGTAGAAGATACACCAGAACCTCCGGTAGCAAAGAAATTGTCAAAGACAGCTGCGAAACAAGCTGAGGTCGCTGCACGGAAGGTAGAGAAGGCGGCGAAAGAGAAGGAGAGGCAAGCGGTACACCGGGCAGATGCTCAAACTCATCGCGAGAAGAGTGGTCGGAGTACTCGTAGCGCAATTCAGCACGCAAGGGTCGTGATGGAGGAGTTGCCAAGGGGAGGGCAACGAAGGGAGATACCTGTAACTGTTGCCCAGACACAAAAGTTAGTATGTGCGGAAGAATGGATGGAGGCTCATAGCACAGAATTGGGCTTATCCGACAGCGGAGGAACGTTTAAGAGACTCTCAAAAAGGCCAAGTGTGGCAGAGAAGGACTTGGTGACAGCTAAAATGGTGTACACAACCAACGATACAGAGACCGGTGAGCACCTAATGTGCAAGGCAAGATGAGTTGCCCGAGGCTTCTCACAAGAATACGGGGTCGATTATGAGGACACATTTGACCCTACCTACCTTGCACTTCGACGCGCTGAGAGTTTTTCTCGCAGTTGCGGCAAAGAATAGGTGGAAGGTCCGGCAGATGGACGTCGTGACAGCTTTTCTAGCTGGGAACCTCGACGAAGCTGTGTATATGAAGATGTCACTATGGCTGGAGGGACGTTTCGGAAAGTGGGTACAGGTGATGAAAGCTTATACGATTCGAAGCAAGCTGGCAGGGTCTGGTATCTTTTATTGACCAAATTCTTCAGTGAATTGGGGTTTGAAACCATGGATTCGGATCCAACGATAATGTATAACACCACCACCGGGGTCGTCGTGGGGACACATGTGGACAACCTGCTTATAACTGGGCTAAAAGATTCCGGAATCGACAAGGTCGCGGCCGCCCTCAACGCTCGATTCGAGATAAAAGATCTGAAGAGGCACGGTCAGTGCTGGGAATGATAATTCGGAGGGATCGAAAGAAGGGAATCCTCACATTAGATCAATTCAAATACGCCGCCGAGATCGTCAAAGAATTCTTGTACGAAGATTCGAAAAGATACGCCATCCAAATGGATGTAAAAGCCGCACATTCGCTAGTTTGGGACGCAGGCAAACCCCTCGAAGAAGAGGAGAGGATACCTTCTCTGCGACTACTTGGCAAGCTTAGCTGGCTCTGTAACACTAGGGCAAATATCTGCTTCGCAATTCGCAAGCTTCAACAATTCTCTGCGGAGCCCTGTCAGAACCACTGGAAGGCACTACTCCGAGTACTTAGGTATGGGGCTATGACCCTAGAATTCGGGATTGTGTATAGAATTGATCTTTCGCCATCCGGAGACGCCGAATACATGCTGTCACTCATAACATCATTGCGTACGTTGGTACATTCAAGGCGTTCATGGATTCGGACTTTGCGGCAGACCCAAAATATCGAAAATCAACCACCGGATCAGTCATCTTGATAGGGGGGGGTGTATGCTAGGCAAGTTAAAAGCAAGATGGAGTTTCGACATCGACCCCAGAGGCAGATCATCAGACTTGGCGTCACATCGAGATCCGCAATTTGGTCGTGGAGGTTAATGGCAAGGATGGAGAATGGGGACATTGCGGAGCCAGTTCCAACGTTGTTTGGTGATAGCAAAGCCTGAGTTTTGCAGGCAGTAGGACTCACAAGCTCCATAAAAGTTTGGCACATTGATTTCAGGTACTTATGGGTCAGTCATGAAGGCAAAAAGGGCAGCATGAAGGTGTACTACGTTCCTGGAGGTTAGGGTTAGGGTAACAGCAATATCAGCTGCAGCCATGAATGTCTATGATGCTGCCTTCCCAAACATGAAACCCTTCTGCAGTCGAAAACCTTCCGAACTCGCCAAATTGGATCTGCAGTGTTTGGAAGATGAAAGCTTACTGGAAGATGGGCAACAGACGGGTCAATCTTGCCAACACTATTAATGTCTTCTTGCTAACAACTTCCAAGAGCAGGATCATAAAACAGCTCTACCTCCACTCCAGAATCGATCAGGTAAGATGAGCCTCCAATCCCTGTCTTCTGTGAACCTGTACAATACTCAGCCAGACGGAGGACAACCTGAAGCACCACTTGTACCCAGCGATAGCTTTCCTGATACAGAATTATGGAGTTCTGATGCATGGCCTATGTTGGTTGAGGAGCATTCTCTCCCCTTCGTCGTAAGAATGATGCCAGAAAACTTCATATCTGATTTTCCTTCATTGTAGACCATGCCTAGTGAGTCTTTCATCCAGCGCTAGTGAATAGCTTCGAAATACAACAGACCAGAAAAAGCTTATAGGTTGCATAAAACATCACGCAGTCATATTTCCACAACCCTATGCTGCAGAATTTTAGCTCCTCGTATAATGGGCTCTGACTGCCAAACTCGGGAAAAGATTCAGTGAGAGAGCAGATAATTCACTTTGGCATCGTGAAAAACTGCCCAACCTGGCAACGCAAGCGAGCTTAGTTTCCGAGGGAAACCATGAAACAAGGAGCAAAAACCCACCACGAGTCCAGAACCCCTCCGAACTGGTTCATAAATATGTATGACTATGAGCAAGTAAGCTTGTTCCACGACCGATTCCTCATGACAGTACTAATAATCCATATAGCTCCACAAAGAATACAAACTGTACGGTGGTAACAGACATCGCATCTGGCTGACACAAAGACTCAAATCATTCGCTGCTACCACAGTCACGATACAGTTCTTTTCACAATCACAAAAGCGAAAACGAGACCAAAATCCCTCCCCATCCAGCAAGCGCACCTAAAACTCCTCTACATGCACACATTTCCGCACCAGCAAAGCCATTCATATCCAGACCACAACTCCAAAGATGGCAGACGATATCAAAATCACAAAATCCAAAGTCTTTGTCCCGAAATTCGACGTCGTAGACACCGACGACGCCTACGAGCTCGACGGCGAACTCTCCGGCGTAGCCCAACATGACATCTCACTCGAATTCATCGACGCCGTGACCCTCTTCATCACCGGGCACACCAAGTCGCACACCGAGTCCACCGGTGATCTCCAGAACCTGTGCTAAAAGAGCTACAAGCATCCGTCCGTCGAAGACGACGACGAAGGCGGCATCCCCGTCTCGCGGAGCCCCAAACGCGTGACCTTCGCTAGGCTCCTCGACGTGCAGGAGGTCGAAGACTAGGAGTCGAAAGGGAAGGGAGATACGAAGCAGCTGATCATGGAGCGCACGGTGGGAGAATTCGCAAGGATGTTTACGTCTCCCGTGCATGTGAACCAGGATGCAGTGACGGCCAGAGTGCGGAATGTGGTGGCGAGCATTGTGGTGCCGAAGATGGTGAAGAATCCGAGGCGGAAGATTGTTATCAGATGAGTTGCGAATTTTTGGGGATGGGATAGAGCAGGTGCTCTCGGGTTCGGGGTTGTTGTGCGCGGAGGGCAGGTATAGCGCAGGCAATAGAAAATAGATGCTTTCCATTCATATGGTTCGCAAATGATGGGTACCTTGCCCGACCTGATGAATATTTCATAACCCTTAAAGCTGTCTTCTCGACGTGAGCAGGATTACTGTGCCTCTCTTCTTTCCTGGCCAGATCTTATATCTTGGAGACCATTACATTGATCGGAAGAACTTTATTGCATTGATGTCGTCTGCAGCTGAGAAGGGAACGGAAAGCTGCAATTTATTCAGTTCATGACAGCAGAGGTTGGCAGTAGTAGATCAGAGTCACGTAACTTCACTTCACTACGATTAAAGATTGAAAGCTTCATTTCTCAAATGAGATTTGTTTATGTGTATACGCTGAAGGTATCTTAGACCTCATGTGATATCCATCGCTGCAAGGCTTACTAAGCTACTCCATGTCCACAAAATATTACACAGTGGTGCCCAGATGATCCTGCCCCAACTCCTCACTAAAGTTCAATGTGAATGCTTCCATGCAAAATTTCAAATCCTTCACTTTTGGATCATTAGACTCTTCCCTTACGCCAGTGATATACATCGTTGCTTTCCTCTGCTAGAGCTGAATGCTCGTTGGTTCTCCAATGGAGCTGACTGATTACTTTGGTACCACGCCGTTGATAAATGCTATGGGTGGTAGGCTTGGCTGATGATTTGTTAGTAGTGTTATGATTAAAGTCGGTGGTGAAAGCTTACCTCCACGGTTTGGAACTTCATGTAAGCCTGCTCCAAGTTCCAAGTATTATCCTGCAGACACATGATGGTGTACTCAAGGGTCATGCCAGTCTTCTCCATGAGCTGATTCGCCATGAACTCCTTCTCTTGGTCGGTCGGTGTCTGTTGCTGAGCAGGTTCTTGAATCTGAGCAGCCTGCGCTTGAACAACCGCTGGTGATGGATGGGCCAGCGGTGCGTGTGCGCGTAAAGCCATCATGTCGCTGATGACACGGATCGGCACACCTCCAGGTACACCAGGGCCAAGCACAAAAGTTCTGGAGAAGCTTCGGAGAGCTCTATCCTCCACTTTGGAGTTCTGCTCCTCAAACTCGCCATGCACAGTGATTAGTAATCCATCAACGCCACGAGAACTCCGACCAGATGGGTCAGGGAGGCCTGCCTGGGGACGGCACTCGATAATGTACTTGTCGGATTGGTTGAGGTTAGGGTGACGAGTAGCTGGAAGCTCTGCCCATGTTGCTTGTATTGCCTGGACTCCCACAAACCTTCGATTCATTCGGGCGATGGTGTGGTTAATGCGGTCGAGGTTGTGGTTGAATTTTGTATATGCAGACCATGCTGGGACCGGCGTGATGTGTTCGCGGTTGCGAGGAGCAGTCATGTTGATGGCAAGTGAGAACACCGATTGGTCATCATAATATGCAGCGAGTAGAGCATTACGATCGCCATCGTAGTTTGTCTTCAAAGCCCTGATGAAAGTTTCGCCAACTTGGCCGACATCTCGGAAGTCAGGTGTGCTGATAGGTATTGGTGTAGAAGTGGCGAAAACCTGTTCTGGAGTTCTGACTGGCACTTCATTGAGAAGCAGGAGTTTTGGCAGCCAAGATATAACTTGCTCGCCAAATGCGGGTTCTTGTATGACGATCGGATTGTTCGTGAGAACAAGATTCTCGAGAGATCTGAACTTATGCTTGAGACCTTCCAAAGATTTGGTACTCGCAAAATTGTTCCCAGAAAGATCTAAGTTCTTGAGGTGAGGGAATGTGTTTCCAATGGCGTAGATATTGCTGACAGTGTCGAGGCCGTTATTAGCGATCGAAATGCTGGTAACAGTGTTTCGTTTCTGTCTGTTTTCTTCCAGCATGTCCCCAAAAAGCTGCATGAGGGCTGAGAAGAACTTGACCACATTATCAGCAGACAAGACGCTGATATCAACCGCTTGTAAATCAGGGTCCTGGACAAGGTCGGAAAGGTTCAACAGCTTTAGTGCGCTGTCGTATCGCTTGGACAGAGCAGCCTTCATCCGTTCTTTTACCCCTTGGGCTTGGGCCGATGGTTCCTTCACTCCGTCCTTGCGCTCCACTTCCTTGATGACTAGATCTGATCCGGCAAACTTGAATCCATTCAGCTTCAAGATCTCGGCGATGTCCTCAGCACTGGCAGTTAGAAAGACGGATCCACCTCTGAGTTGCGACTATTGCGACGTTAGCAAGGCTTATAATCACCTTGAAACGACCATGGATCACGCAACGGTATCCGTGTCGAAGCTCGACTCGTTGGTGGTAGTTGACATGAACGAGTCGTGGTTGGCGACGATTGATGCAGGAACCTCGTGACCCCTGGTCAAACACATAAACATACCTTTTTTATCTTCACAACTCGATTTGATGCAGCGTCCAGTCCAGCAGCTTTTCGTTCCAGAAATCCGCATAGAGCCTCCAGGCCTCCGTCCGGGTTGTTGACCGCCTTGCTGCCGTGCAAACCATCCACCTGAACCTGGCTACTGCTGCCGTTGACCAGATTGACTTGCGATGTGCTGATACCTCGCTCGACAGCCGCCTTTGATCTTCCGGGATTTGATGCTCTGGTCGAAGCTGCTCTCCCACGCCCAGCCCCACGTCCGCGGACTCGTTCTATTCCACCCTTACCCGACTTGGTGGCGTCGCTGTCCATGACCAGATCCCCATCCTTATCGACTCGTGGGCGAGGAGTTGATGATCGCTTCTGGATGCCACTGCGATGGCTCCCTCCAGTTCGTGTGCTCGGGTTGGGATTTCGTGGTCCCCGCGGAGCAGTGATTCGGCTCTCAAGTGTCTGCATCGTGTAAAAAGAGTGTGATGATGATAATGGATATAGATGTGCAAACGATAAAAGAGTGATAGAAAGTATGCGCAGGGAAGACTGGAGTTGGGACCAGTGTGTTTGTATTTGGTGATAGGGGTGCTACTTGGAGTTGGTGGAGGTAGATGGAGTCATAGTTCATGGAGTTGCCTGGGAGCTTTTGACTGAGGAATTTGGATAAGGCTGAGCCTCGCACGTGATCCTTTGCTTTTTGATGACTTGTTCATGGTGCTATTGTTAGCATTCATGAGTCAAGGTGAATAACCACCTTGGCATACGGAACTCAATTCACTATCTGCCATGCCTAAGGAAAACAAGGATTCCAAAGACTTTAAGCCTCACCTCAACGTCGATCCCCATCAATGCAAGCATTGCAAGGACCCTAAAGCTATTCACGCAGATAATCAGTGCTTTGTGGTCAACAAGCAAGGTCGGGAGTGGTACGAGAAGACTTTCAAGAAAGATTGCGTACCGTGCTTTAGGAAGAAGGACGACGATGATTACAATTCCTCAGAGGATGGCAAGGCCCCTTCAAAGAACAAGAAGCGCTCTGCTTGGATTGCTGTAGCTACACCTGCAGCTCATCAAGCTTGATCCTCTGATTACGGTCGTACGATCTTTGATACAGGAGCAGAGTACTACTTCACCAATGATATCACTCAGCTTGATAATTACAACCCTCAAGCTTCATCAAATCTACAGGTCATGACCTCAAATGGTGTTATAACCCCTGTAGTATCTGGCAGTAGAACTCTTCTTTGTTCTACAGGCTATGAAGTCCGTCTGGGTAAGGTATTTTACCTACCAAACTGTGCTGTAAACCTGTTCGGAGCCAAGACTCTGTTCGCTACAGGCAAACTCCGTCAGAAGATCACACCAGAAGGTACTGTGATTACTAATGAAGACGGAGAAGAGCTCTTCTACCTCGATGAGAACTGCTACGTTTGCGAAGAGCCTGCATGCGCTTTCCTGGTTGTTGTTACTCCTCGGTCAAAGGAGACTTCAATTGATCATCTACATCGTCGCCTATGCCATTTGAGCAAGGACAATGTACGAAAGATAGCCAAATTTGTCAAGGGAATCATCATCCGCAATGATCAAGTCCTCATTCCTGATGAGCGAGAGGAACTCACGCTTAAGAAGTGCGATCCATGCGAAAAATCCAATCCCAAGCATACAAGTTGTAAGACTACGACTCGTCGAGTCGACAAAGCTTTTGATAAGATGCATGTGGACGTAGTGATGTATAACAAGAGAGACCTTGAGGATCAGCGGTACGCTACGGTCTTTACGGACAAGGCCACGGGTTACAGATGGGTTTACACTAAGAGGAAGAAGAGCGGAGCCTACGAAGCAGTACTCTTATTCGACGATATGGTCAAGACTCAATACAATCGGACTATCAAGGTATGGAGATTGGACGACGGCAAAGAATATTCACCTAAGATGATGGCAAAAATGGCCGCTGCATTGGCCAAATAGTCGAAGTTACAATCCTTTACACTCCAGAACAAGATGGGACGTCCGAACGATCAATTGAGGTCATTTGCTCTCGAGCCAGAGTAGCAACCGAGGACGGCAAGATACCCAAGAATCTCTGGTCCTACGTAATGGAGACAGTCGTTAATATCTCTAACAAGGTTGCTACTTCAATCCACGACGTTACACCCCATCAAGCACTCCGAGATGAGATCTTTCCCGGAGAAGATAACATTCCGTCATTGGGCCATCTGCGGACTCTTGGATGTAAGGTATACGTCCAGTTTCAAGGCAAAATTCGAGTTCAAGGAGACAAATTGGCTGCAAGAGCTGAAGAAGGAATTCTCATCGGCTACGATGGGTATCACATCTTTAAAGTCTACAAGAAGGCTACCCGTTCGATAGTCAGTTCGTCAGATGTACGGTTCGATGAATGGGGATTCATTACAAAGCCTGATTCTTGCGAAGACGATGATGCCTCAGATTTCCAAGGTGCAAATAGGGGTGTAAGTGGCAATCAAGATCATCAAACGCCTGATCCAGATCACATTTTCACCTCCTCTAGGAATCAAGATCGTCAAAAGCCGTATCAAGTGGTCATCGATCCAGCAGATCTTCAGAATACAGCAAACATCGGAGACGATGCCGAGATTCAAGAACCTTTTACAGATATAGGCGATCCAGACCTATCTGATATCGAAGAGGATGCCGAAGAGACATCTCAGAGCAGCGAGCACGATGATGGCTGGTCTGATGATGCGGAAGAACCCTCCCTACCTCGCCCTTGAGGTCGACCAAAGGGTGCAAAGAGTAGAACCTATGTTCAGGATTCTAATCTCCAGCGACAGATTCGATCCAAGGCTACTCTCGCATGGGTGGCTCAGGGTGGCAAGAGCACCTGTACGGCATTCTACACCTCGTATAATACGGCCTCAATATCAACTTACGGTGATCCTCTCACTCTGCAAGAGTCCAGGAACCGACCAGACTGGTCTGAGTGGAAGAAGGCTCTGCTGAAGGAGTTCCGAAGCCTACTGGCAAAGGGGACCTGGAAGCACATGAGCAAGAAGAGCGTTCCGCAAGGAGAACGAGTTCTTGATGGCAAGCTAGTCTTCAAGACGAAGAGAGACGAAACCGGAGACCAGATCACCAAGTACAAGGTACGGTGGGTTGTCAAGGGCTGCCAGCAAAAGCAAGGTAGAGATTACTTTGACACCTTTGCAGGCGTTTGCAAGAAAGTTTCCTGGAAGGTCGTTGTAGCCATCGCTGCTATGTACGATTTGCATATCGAGCAAATGGATGCAGTGACTGCTTTTCTCAATGCAAAGGCAGATACGGACATCTACGTCAAGTTGCCCCCAGGTTACAAGGACCTGATGAAAGAGGTTCTCGGTGATCAACTTAATGAGGACACCGTATGCAAGCTGCTGAAGGCTCTTTACGGGCTTAAGCAAGCACCTCAACTTTGGCAACTGATTCCTCGAATGCTCTGAAGGAGCTGGGCTTCAAGCCCTGCGCCTGCAATCCAAGCGTCTTCATTCACTCCGGACACAAGATTATTATCGTCACGTACGTAGACGACATGCTGATCGTTGGCAAGAACCTCGCTAAGATCAAGATTATACAGCAAAAGCTTTGCAAGAAATTTGAAATGGAAACGCTGGGCCCAGCCCGCCATTTCCTTGGTGTACGAATCACTCGAAATCGCGAGAAAAGCACCATTACCCTTAGCCAAGACGCCTATATCAAGATGATTTTGGAGCGCTTTGGTATCTCAAATTGTAAGACAGATGACACTCCAATGGCAGCGGGGCCGTAGAAATGATGGTTCCAAATCCCGACAAAGCTACGGCTGCTGACGTCGAAGAACACGGATCCATGGTTGGGTCGGAGATGTTCCTGGCAGTGAAAACAAGAGCTGATATTGGATACGACGTAAATATACTCTCCAGGCTCCTCGCAAACCCTTCTCAAGCTCACATCAAGGCCGCTCGTAGAGTTCTGCGATACCTCAGTGGAACTATTGATCTCGGTCAAGTATTTGGTGCACCTACACCAGCAGATGAGATTGAAATCAACAATCTTCTGCACGAATTTAGCTTGCGAGGCTACAGCGACGCTGACTACGCAGGTGACAAGGAGTCTCGCAAGTCGGTCTCTGGCACTCTCTTCTTCTTCGGAGGTGTAATCTCCAACTCATCCAAGCGCCAGGCAACAGTAGCCCAATCCACCACTGAGGCCAAATACTATGCCTTGTCAAAGGCCATCTCTGAAGCTCTCTGGCTCCGTATGATGTTAAAAGAGTTACTCTTTAAGGGTGACGATATCAAATCAGTACGCATACGGTGACAACCAGAGCTCTCTATCTCTCTTGTTGAAAACCCTACGTTCCACCAGACCCAAACACATCGATATCAAGCACCACTTTTGTTGAGAATACGTTGCTAAGAAGCACGTTGATCTATGGTATCTGAACACCGAACAGATGGCAGCAGATGGCAGCAGATGGCTTGACTAAGCTCTTGGCAGCCGCAAAGCGTAAGGAGTTTGTGAAGATACTGAGAATGGAAAATATTCAGGCAGAAGAGGAAGGAAAGGTTAATGGGTGGCACTACCTGGGCATATTGACAGGGGTGATTTAGCTGGTGAATTAAGCGTTATGAAATGCTTTCGCAATGCAGTCCAAAGGGGTGTATTGAGCGTTGACTTCCTTGCGCAGCGTTCTGCCAAGTCAGGAGTGGCTGAGACTGCTGTGGCGCGCCTCTTGGCACAACCATTAGATTGATACTTCTCATTCCATAGACTCTAAACAGCACACAATACAGCAATACAACGACAGTTACATTTAACCTAGCGCTCCCTTCCAGACATATGATTCTTAAGGATTAACATAAAGTCTTGTTTACATGATTTCTCAGTGTGGTGTTTCTAAGTTGTTCAATTGCACCAAGCAGACTTCGCCAAGACATCTGATATGCAAGGTCCCACGCGGCTGAATGTTCTTGTATGAAGAACACCTGTCAAGATACAACTCTAGCTTCATCTCACTCAATTGCTCAACTTCTGCGTTCTTATACCGCTGGGAAATGAGCTCATGAGCTTGTTATGACCTTGATTCACTTCTAAGCTTCTTTCTGTTCTATGTATCACTAAAAGCGCAAGTTTGTAACTCATTGGCGCAAACTTAAGCTTCTTGACCAAATCCGAAATATAGCCTTGGTAACCTTCACAAACAACAATTATGCCAGCCAAATCAAGATTTACCAGGCTTGATGCCTTTACAAAGACGGTGGATGAGGCTAGGATTCGCACAACTTCAGGGGGCATTGTGACAATAGCTTCACTGCTAATTGTTATGTTCCTGTCATGGGGTGAATGGATGGATTACAGAAGAATTGAGGTGCATCCAGAGCTGATAGTTGACAAAGGAAGAGGTAAAACATTCTCTCGGGGTATCATAGGTTTTGCTGATCTGAAATGACAGGAGAAAAGATGGAGATACATTTGAACATCACCTTCCCCCGGATCCCTTGCGAGTTGCTTACACTGGATGTCATGGACGTTTCAGGAGAGCAGCAGACCGGTGTCATGCATGGCGTCAGTAAGGTCAGACTCGCTGCGGTGAGAGAAGGCGGCGGGGTGATAGATATCAAGGCTCTGGATTTGTAGGTTTTCTGCATGTACTGGTGTTGTGTGACTAATGGATCCTACAGACACGCCGAAGATCAAGCATCACATCTGGATCCAAATTATTGCGGTGGTTGTTATGGTGCAACCCCTCCACCTACTGCTATCAAGTCAGGGTGCTGCAATACCTGCGAGGAGGTCAGAGAGGCATACGCTAGTGTATCATGGGCCTTTGGTCGTGGAGAAAACGTAGAGCAGTGCGAGCGCGAACACTACAGCGAACGCCTGGACGAGCAACGCAAAGAAGGATGCCGTATCGAAGGAGGAATCCGAGTCAACAAGGTCGTAGGAAACTTCCACATCGCACCAGGAAGGAGTTTCAGCAACGGAAATATGCATGTTCATGATCTGAACAACTACTTCGACACGCCAGTCGATGGAGGTCACGTCTTTTCGCACACAATCCACTCTCTACGATTTGGACCACCGCTTCCAGAAGAAGTGGCAAAGAAGATTAGCAAATCCAAACTCCAAACCGATCACCACACAAACCCACTGGACAACACAGAACAAATCACTGGTGACCCAGCATATAACTTTATGTACTTCATCAAGGTTGTCTCGACATCTTACCTTCCGCTCGGCTGGGAGAAGATGTACAAGAAGCTGAAGTTCAGCAACGAGTGGGTCGGACTTGGACAGTATGGTCAAGCGAGTGATGGCAGTGTCGAGACTCACCAGTTCTCGGTCACCAGCCATCGTCGGAGTCTGAATGGTGGAAATGATGCTGCAGAGGGTCACAAGGAGAAGATCCACGCACGTGGTGGAATCCCAGGTGTTTTCTTCTCATACGTAAGTTCGAGACTACCCGTCATACATTGCATGACTGATTGAAAACAGGACATTTCGCCCATGAAAGTCATCAACCGCGAAGAGAGAACCAAAACACTCGCTGGCTTCCTGACCGGTCTCTGCGCTATCATCGGAGGTACATTGACAGTAGCAGCCGCAGTCGACAGAGTCCTCCACGAAGGTGCGACCCGTCTAAAGCTGCACTCGAAAAGTATGTAATGTTGTTTTGCGGTAGTGTAGATACATATCTGAGCATGTTCTGGCATTGGGATGGAGTTCAGAGGTTTTGGACATAAGTTTGTCTTCCATCGTTTTCCTGCTATACCTCAGATAGTCGGTAGCTTTCTTCTATATGAACATGTGGTAACACTTCAGTTTCGTATTCGTTCTCTGAGCAAGTGTTGAATGATTGGTTAATCGTTCTATTCCAATTCTATTCCAATTCTATTCCAATTCCTCAAACCTGCCACATGCAAGGCACAACAGCGAATTCTCTAACCATCTGGCCATGGTTATGATTTGCATACGTTTCACAAGCCAATAGTTCTCTCTAGCAACCTCATCTGTAAAAATGCCACTAACGGACACCCCAACGCTTTGAGGCCAGTATTGGAAGAGCTGGTACTCGGCCAGTATTTAGAGGTAGAAGTAAGCCATTTAGTTGCCTCGTTCGAATCAAGCAGCTTATTCAGATATTGATCGTCAGAATCTCGGTTCCCAGGACCCAGGACCCAGGCGTACAAATACAAAAAAAATTTAACGCTCAAGCGCAGCCAAAGCGTTGGATCTAGGGAAACCTAAATCTCCTTGTAGCAATGTAGCGTCTATCACAACGTCCAGAACTCCAAGTCGTACAGATGCTCGCGTGAAGCAACTCAACGTTGTAACTCATCTCCAGACGTCGAAGTCAAAGCACCTGAAGTCTCTGTAGACATTGTGATCTTCTTGCTAGGGAGTTGATAGAGTACCTAGTGGCTAGTTATGACACCGGGACCTCTCCGTAGCTAGGTTATAATTTCCCCAGAAGACCCTTGGGGCTAGGGGAAAGGGACATTAGCTTAAGATGTTAGCCGCTATAGCGGATTTGGGTGAAGGACGAATTGGTCCTAAAATAACCTGAGTGGAGTCGAGTTGGGTACGACGACTATTCTGAATGCTGGGAGATTGGGCCAAAACATATTATCTTTGCTTTTTGCTCTCTATCGTGAATATCTTGTCTCTCCCACTTTTTCCTCAAAGGTGTGAAGGTTTAAGTTTCAGGAAGTGCTCGTGTGCGGTTTTGCTTGAGCTGTCTTGAGAATAGGGTTCGTCGAGGGGCAACTTGTACGGAGTTTGAAACTCTGACAACCTCATCATCGCCAACACCACCCTTATACATACGAAGAAGAATACACCCACACTTGATCCATCATCCATCCTCTACAAGACTCACTACCATACAACATTCCCTTGGAAAGCTAGGAACAAGCCCATTGCCAGTTGTTATTCGGAGCATAAACCACCATAATCCTATCGGCTCATCCTTCAGCTGTACATAGCCCCTTTGCAACAGAATTCACCAGTTTGTGTCGCAATTCACTTCCACCAGCTAAAACACCAGAAGCAAGAGTTGCCACCATTCACTCGGAGGACCTCGCTTCTAGAAAGATCACGCTACTTGCCATTGCTTCAACTCAGCACATTCAGAATCATCTCTCGTCAACACACGCAAAACCCCTCTGGCCGAATGCACCATAACCACATATCATAAACCAACACGCTCTTGGCTGTCGCAACTATGGCAGAACGCAAACCGCACCTGCGGCCTCATTACATTGATGTACGTTCGCAATCCCATGGACCACTCGGCGGAGGTATGCCCTCACCCAGAGACCTGCCTTCACCACGACTGCTCTCCGGAGACGTAGCTCTTGAGCTCTCACCCCTCGATGTATTCGCCGCGCAAAGTCGACTACTACAGAAGCAATTGGAGGACGAGAAGAAGGCCGGACGGCGCGTCAGCAGATTACCACCACTCATGATCGCAAACTCTTTGGCAGAAAACAGACCTGGATATCTGCGCTCGACTTCTGCGACTACTGCGCCGACGTCACCAGAGCAAGGACAGCAGAGTCCAGGAGCGGCGCTGACAACGGAGGTGGAGGTCTCAACCTATCGTCCCGTCTCGATATATCCCCAAGTTGATAGCGCGCCAGAGTTACCTTCGGAGCCCATGCCGCTCCCACGATTCGATCGCAGCAACGAAGATATGTATCGGGGACGGAGACCACGGAGTGTTGCAGAGGAGTCGTATTTTGAAGGCAGAAGAGAGCAGTCGCCCGCGAATGTGGAGAGGTCACCCAGATCTGCAGTGTCGCCCTCATTCATTCAACCACGACCTAGCGCAGATTCACTACGGCAAACTGGAAATTATCAACGCAGACCACAGGATGCAAATCTGGTTCCGCCTGCATATGGTGGTAGAGCTTTGGCGCCGCCTAGATCTCCTTTTGCTCAGCGTGAGGCTAGCCCGCGATCGATGTCAGAGAGCTCAGAGGACGACATTTTAGTCAACAATGAACATCTAGGACTTTCACCACCGTGTAGACAGCAGTCTGGAGGAAGCGTGGTATCTACATCACCGACTTCAGCTGTGATTTATGGTCATTCGATACGCAGAACACCTTCGATATCCTCGGACATCTCAGTTGGTGGAACACGCTTACCAAGACCTGCATTCAACTTCTCGAGACCTCTTAGCAGAGCCAGCATGATCAGTTTTGGCGGGGGGGGGACTACAGCGGATACTCCTACGAGACCTCGAGATGGACCTTCACGACAGGCTTCGTCAGACAGTCAGCCGTCTTTTGTTCTAGCGGATGAGACTGCGAATACACCAGTCAGTATGCAAAGCGAAGATTTCCCAGATATAACTTGCGAAACTCGTCCAGCTCCATCATATGTATATTCCACCTTCAGTCTACCAAGAGGCAAGATGCTTCAGAGAAACTCGTTGATTTTCCAAGAACAATGCATTGCACCACCCTCACCACCATCAGGTCCTCCATCACACCCCGGCAGACCCTCGTTGGAACCTGGAAGACCATCGTTCGATACACGCTCACAGTCCACAGATTCTGGTCCAAGGAAGTTACGTTTCTCGGAAGAGTCGATGTCTCCATCCTCCGGATCGGCAAGCACCATCAGAGCTGGATCATATGTCGATCCTAAGACAATGGACGCTGAGGAACACGTCGAGAAAGCTATCCAATTCCACGAAGCTGGTTCTCTCACCAAATCCACCTACCATCTTCGCCTAGCCGCCAGACAAAACCATCCCACCGGTATGTTGCTCTACGCTCTAGCTTGTCGGCACGGCTGGGGCATGCGACCAAACCAGAAGGAAGGCGTTGCCTGGCTTCGCAAAGCTGCCGATTGTGCTAGTTTGGAAGTCGCAGAGGATGAAGAACTGCAGAAGAGTGGAGCGGCTGTTGATTTCCTGCAGAAGAAAGAAAGAAAGGCTCAGTTTGCGCTTAGTATATATGAGTTGGGTGTCAGTCACATGAATGGTTGGGGAATTGAGCAAGATAAGACTCTTGCATTGCGGTGCTTCGAGATTGCTGGTTGTAAGTACTCTACAGAGTTTATGAAATTAGTAATTTACTGACGAGATATAGCTTGGGGCGATGCCGATGCGTTGACTGAGACCGCTTTTTGCTATGCTAAAGGCATTGGCTGCAAGACTGATCTAAAGAAAGCTGCAAAGTTCTATCGTCTCGCTGAATCCAAGGGCATGAGCATGGTTGGCAACTCTTGGTAAGCCTCTCATCTTAAACCCTTTCCTTGCATGTCACTAATGGAAGTAGGATCTACAAGTCTAAATACAACGACGATGAGGCCGACGAGAAGAAGCCATCGCCCAAGAAATCAGAAGAACGCAGCCGAGACAACAAACAACGCAGCAAATCCAGATCACGCAACATCTTCACACGCATGAAGTCAAGCACATAAATCACATTCCTTTTTTACCCTCTTCCGATCCGAGAACCGGAGAAGAGAGTAGTCTAAGTAGCACATGGCGTTGCGGCCTCTACATCACCCCACTTTTCTTTGTATCTGATTGCCATTGAGGAGATGTTGAGGATACATCATTGCGTTGTATCGAAATCTGGGTCGCAAAGCGAGCGCAAAAGCGGCTGATATCGCATGGAAAGTTTTCATCATTTCCGACGAGCAACATTGAGAGCATGTTCTTCGTTTATATACCCCTTCTTCTTCCGATGATATGCTTCGTAGAGCGACGTTTGTGTGGATATGAAAGAGCGGGTTTGTACATAGTAGTAACCATGTACCTTTTGAGGTAGTGGCTGGCATATGCTGGCTGGTGGATTCGATAGTCTACGAATGTTAATACTCGAACTCGGGTCTTGTACGTGCGGCTATCGTGATAGTGATGAACAGAAGGCATATGATTCCGTTGACAATGCTTGAGAGGTTTCATGGAGTGGGCCACGAGAAAGTACTTGGCCATGCTAATACGGCACAGCACTGTCGGTATTCCGCAGAGTCTCACGACTAAGCAGATCTGCTTGCCCTTCGGGTCCTTACAGACTCAAGATTAAACCGTCATCAAGCAGGCAAGGAACCCTATTCCGGATTCCCTGGGATATACAGCAATACCCGAGTTAGCTAGCATCGAGCAAGAGGAATATCTCAGCCACAAAATTTTCGATATCCGCGAGTCCTTGGGAACGTTATTGTGTTGCCAGTGTGAGTGTTTACCTGATTCCAAGCTTTTGTAGTGATGGGAGCGTGCGAGTTAGAGATGGTTTGCAATTGTTCCTTTAGAAAGGCTGTGCTGTAATTGCAGCATCTAGCCCGGGCTAATTGTTACGTTAGTATGCTATAACTTCCTGGAAAGCGCTCTCTGCTATGCTCTACCAGAGATTTTCTCCCTGGAACGTCAGATCATTCCATGGCCGACTTGTAATCTTCATGCTACGAGGATGGGCTGAGGTCTTAGGACACCTAGCAAGGTATCAGCACTGCTTTCTGATGCACTGTTATACTAACATATTGCATATCCAAGTACTCGCCCTTATCTGGTCCGCGATAAACTTTGCAGCTGGCACAAAATTTTACACATTTATATGCGACACTGGTACACAAGCTGCACACTGAAGACCGCTCTCCGGGGAAGTTTCCATGGAGGCGTTATCTCAACAATCTGACGAGTGTCCGAAAGTATCGAGCTATTCTAAAGCACAACCTCCTGTACCAGATACCGGATTCAAAGCGCAGAAGAGCTAGCAATGACATTCTCTATATGAAAGGTGGAACACCTCTATAAAGCGCTTCCCTGGTACTGCCTCCATTGCAAGTTCGTCCCTGTCTACCAAGAGCTTGTTACTAAATGATTTACAGACATGACAACGAATTTTTATAATGCCTGCTAAGTATACACTCAAGGCTTTGAAACACTCCAGCTACTGGTTCTCCTTCCTATAGGCAGCGGTCAATCTATCAACTATCCTAAGGACAGATACGATGAAATCAAAGACATATCTGCAGCAATTGGGAATCTGGCTTCAGAGGCCTTGTGCTAAGGATGGGAATTTCCTTTCAGTTGAGCAAAGATATTATCGTATGCAACGAACGATTCTATAGGCCTAACCTCCTTTACCCCGATTTATAGCCCGCTAAGAGTGAAGTAAGAAGTTTCGCTGCTCAAAGTCAAAGATTTGTCTAATACCTTTGAACGTTCACTGTAGTAATTGTAGTAACCGAGTGTTCTTTCTTGGGTCGCAAACGCAGCTTTGCTTGAATTTTGCCAAGCGTTTTCGCACCAAAGAATAGATCCAAGGAAAAAGGGAAGCCAATCGCCTCTCTGAGGCGAATCGCGATTGCCACCCTCATCATAGAATTTACGCTTAGATCTTCCAAGGTGGTAAGGTCTGATATACAATCGACCGGAGTTTGGCACTCATTCGTAGTTACCTCGAGTATCAGCTTCCTCAGCTTGTCGTTGGTCCAAATGGATCGAGCAAAAAGGCTGTATACTGGGCCTGGGGTTTTGGTATTGAAGATATTGAAGATATTGGATGCCTTCTTCCAGTACTCCTGTCGTGTAGCTTTTATAAAAACAACAAATCCTGGGAAACATTCGTGCAACCTGTGAGCAAAATGAACCAAGGCGATGTTGGTGGTGCTAGAAATTTCCTTGTGTACTGAATTAGGTCGTAAAGACCATTCGTGGATGTCAAGGGAGGGTACAATAGTGTTGCATAGTATCTTGCTGCGGCAACAGGCCTGACTTCGTGGAGAATGTTGAATTTTGGCCGGATCGGACTGATAGAATGCTTGAAGATCCGAGGCAGGCACATCACATTTCTTCCAGCGCCAGCTCGCGAGAGCTCGTCGCCAGCAATAACCCAGACAGGTATTCTTATGGTTAACGAGCAATACTTGCTCGGTTGATAATCAGATCTATATATGGGCCAGAGAAATGGTCTTGCAAGAACTCAAGTCTATTCAGCCCTGGGCTCTATGTCGGCTAACGGCACAGTGAAGTTCAGCAGCCAGTAGAATATTTCATCACCAAAGCAGTTCACGACTGGAAAATTGAGGTTTAAACCCCTCCGAGCCATTTGGAACGAGTCTCCGACTCTAGACGCACCTGTCGCGATTATTTTTGAGCAATTGAAGAAACCGGAAGGTGACTGGGCTAGAGCGGTTGACGCTCCCCAGAAAGACGACGACTTGCATTCGTATCACCTCACTATAATTGATTGATCGTCAGAAGCTTTCATTGTTTCCTCCTGCAACCTTTGGAAGGCCTTGTCACCCTCGCCGTACAGCAAGGGCGTGTGGACATCAAATATGCCTAGCCTACCTAGGACCAAGTCAGGGTTAGCTGTCTGCATACCATGGCCAAGTGGAAAGACGTAGCTCGGAAGCCATGAACAGATGCCTGAATTGTTTTGGTGATATCAACCAAACATAAAATAGTACTGTGAGATCCCATGAAGAAGAATACTTCTGAAGTGTTGCGCATACAGTAGTCTTTGTCTTCTTGCTCGGCGCATGAAGTTCCTGAAGATTCTCCAAAGATATCAGTATGAAGCGACAGAAGTGACTGTATGCATAAGAAGACAGCCATGAACAATACCCAGACAATCTCCTTTCATTGAGAAACTAACAGCTTGGAAGAGTTATACTGACACATCCTCTTGTAAACCAACAGCTTGCGGGAATCCTTTCTCCAGACTCACCGTCCGAGATGTGATAGACAAAGTCAGAAATATGAACATGGCACTTCGTCAGCATCTTGTAGTATTTCGTCATTGACTTTATGCTTTCTTGAAGTTCGCCAGTGCTGGATTTGTCAGTACATGTACCAATCCATACAAATTCAAGGTCATCTTTGACACTATCTACTATCATCCAGCCTCCAACCTTCTACTTTCAACTTGCTGGTCAACATCTTGGAGGTGAGTTCACGCCCCCCCCCCCCCTTAATAAAATAAAAAATAGGTGACAGTATTGCGAGTAAGCGCACCTGGTCTTATTGTGGCAGTATTCTCTGATTCGTGATGAAAGTAAAAGAAGAGCAGCAGAAATACAACATCAAATCATTGAATAAGGTTGTAAGAGAAAGGAACCTAAATGATCTACTTATATGGAGACCCTTCTGATGTCGAGATAGGCTCCGGCACTAGTACGCGTTTGGTCTAGAACCCCAAGCCCGAACAATCCTTGGATTTGGCAGATGACAGCCAGAAACGTTGTACCTCCGTATCACAGCATTAGTAGGATGCCTCCATCATTAGATCCTCATGTTGGGACAACTCCAATCCGTGGCTTCCTTCAAGTGAACGACGATAATGGACCGCTGGCAATAAATGGCGCGACATTGAACTCCCTCATCCGATCACGTGGGCATGGTTCCACGGCATCGCTGCAAGCTCTCCATCGCGTTTCTGCCCAACGTACGCGTAGAGACTCCGATGATGAAGATCTAGAGAGCAACGCTGCACCGGAGAGGCGTCTCAGCATTCTCAACGGACCGCTGATGCGGAGCCAGAGGCTTATCGGCAATAGTAATCCTAGATAGTAATGATTCGTTTGTTCTTGGTGATCGCTTAGAGCTGACTGAGAGCTAGTCGTTGGGAGAGTTACTGGAAAACAGAAGAGGAGTTGAAGACTATGAAGAAGCCGCTGTATGTGTCCTTCTCTTTTTTGATAATGGCATATCAGGTTACTAATTAGCACCTCACAGGCGGAAGTACTATGAAAGAACAAATTCTTTGATACAACAATGTAAGTTAGTCACTTGATACTAGACTACCAAATCTTTCCGTATGCTTCGATATCCGGGATCTTTCAACTTGATCCTTAGAGTCTCCAACATTACGGTATTCGGTAGGGAGTTTACCGAGCGTCTGGAAAATATTGGAAGTGCTTTCTTTTTTTCTTTTTTAGTAGCTGACCATAAATTCCAGATATCTATATCGATCGGTTACTAGATAGTTCATTGCCTCATGCCTTACTGAACGAGTATAACGCTGAACCTCAGTATACCGTAGAAGTTCCACCTACTATTTCCGAGGAGTCATTCACAAGTAGTCCAGCAAACATATCAACCTCCAACTCAAACACGAACCTGAATGGATCCAATGCCATGACCAAAAAGGTCAAACGTACTCCCAGAGAAATTTACAAGGTATCAACAGAAGATTCACCTTTACTCGATCTCGATGAAGACGATGATTATACCCACAGGACCAAGCACGTTATCCCAGGAATGGAAGATGACAGTGTGGAGAGTGGCGATCGGATCGTGAAGATTGCCATCTATGTCAATGTAGGCATAAAGTCCTAGCCAACAGAAAGCCTTTCCTGTTACTAAATGTATGCAGGTAGCAGCCAACGCGATACTTCTGTGTGGTAAGATCGTAGTCATGGTGCTCACCAGCTCCTTGTCAGTTCTAGCTTCTCTCGTAGACGCTGCACTAGACTTTCTCTCCAGCGGTA
Source organism: Calycina marina (assembly GCA_019669825.1). Classification (NCBI taxonomy): domain Eukaryota; kingdom Fungi; phylum Ascomycota; class Leotiomycetes; order Helotiales; family Pezizellaceae; genus Calycina; species Calycina marina. The sequence continues at coordinate 92,284 of MU253749.1, forward strand.
TAGTATGGACAACAACGATCCTCATCGAGCGACATGATCAATACAAGTATCCTGTAGGCAGACGACGTCTAGAACCAATAGGTGTACTTGTCTTCGCCGTCATCATGATCACGAGTTTCTTCCAAGTCGCGCTCGAATGCTGCAGCAGGTTGAACTCCGGCGACCGCTCCATAATAGATCTTGGTCTACCAGCCATCATCATAATGTCCACCACCATCGTCATCAAAGGTCTCTGCTGGTTCTGGTGTCGACTCGTCAAGAACTCTGGTGTGCAGGCTTTGGCTCAAGATGCGCAGACTGATGTCGTCTTCAACATCTTCAGCATAATCTTCCCGCTAGTGGGGTTCTACGCTGAGCTGTGGTGGCTTGATGCCCTTGGAGGTCTTTTGCTATCTTGCTATGTCATGTACAACTGGGCTGGAACATCTGCCGGCCACATCCGAAATCTCGCAGGCGCGGCTGCTACATCTGATGAGCGAAACGTGCTGCTGTACCTGACGATGCGCTTTGCCAAGACGATCAAGCAGATCCAAGGCCTGCAAGCGTATCATTCAGGCGACAAGCTCAACGTTGAAGTAGATCTCGTTCTCGACGAGAACGTCTCATTGAGGGATAGCCATGATCTTGGCGAGTCACTGCAGTATGTTTTGGAGAGTGTGCCAACAGTTGATAGAGCCTGTGAGTTTATGTTCTGACTTCCCATGACTGTGTTTATATTGACTTGCTGCAGTCGTGCACTTGGACTATCTGAGTTGGAACTTGCCGACTCACATGCAGCAGCAAGGAGAACGATAAGCCTGCGGATCGCTTTGTATCATTATATGTATACACTTGTGGGGATGCTAGTGGGTAGCCTGGCGCCACTGGACTGTTATTTTTCGGAGATCATGCTTTGCCCTCTTTTGCTGTGCCCATGATAGAGTAGTACTACTAGACCCAATCGTAATGAACGTACTGAAACACCACTTCTCAAAGACATGATAAGCATCCATCGTAGCCGAAGTTTGGATTCGGAATCACCCACACTCCCAACCCCTAAGTATGGAGATTATAAGAGAAAACAATTTACATTTCTTCGAGCTTCAGTAACACTAAAACTCAGCTAAAGATACCTAACCGTTGCCTCCCAAATATCGCCATAGCCCATTGACGCCTTGTTGGTTGTTAACCGTCACGTCTTATGATTGGAACCTCAGCCCATGCATAAGTGATGCCGTCAAAGTAGTCGAGAGTCTGTATGTTGACTTTGGTAGCCTTCAAAGCCTGCGATCAAATCCCTTCAAAGTGGCCGAGAGCCGCACGACGAAATACCGAAGTGAAGGCTGTGCCAGCCGGCTCGTGGAAAACGATCGCCATGTTTAACTTATCTGTTCCAGAGATAAGCAGGCCTTGTGACGTCTCTCGACATTTGTATCTGTACTTCCAATGTGTCGCCTGCGCAAGTTCCCTGATATGATGTCGCGTCAAAGCAGAATTGTACGGGGATAGGACTGGAAGATCGCTTAGCAGGGCTGGGGCTGGACTCATGCATTTCTCCAGCATCATCAGTCATCTTCAGATCACCCTTTTCAGTCGTCTCCAAGTCTCCCTCTCCAATTGTCTTCGACTCACCCGTCCATTATCACTCATCTGCTCCGCGGCTCCATTGCCTCCTTTGGCCAGCCTCTCCCGACGAACAAATCCTTGGATAACATCAAAGTCAAAGCATGCAAACACATGCCTTCCCTGAGCACTGTCTCTGAGATGAATCTCGAATATCGGTTTGTTTGCCGGGTCAAGATCCCCACTCACACACATCGTGCTCCGCGTTGAGAGTCTAAAGTTCAATACGGTATGTTCCTGCCACATTCTATTGGCTGTTTGACATGCGGGATTCATCTACCCGGTATTCCGTAGGCATTTCCCTATTTGAATGGGATGAGCTGTGATCGGCCGCCATCTTGATGAATGCTGTGACAATTTCCAAGCGCTTTGATATAATGAGAGGAGTAGAGCTGAAGTTCGTAGTTGGAAGTGAACTGAAGCTTACTAGGTGCTTTGGAAACTTCGAGAGCAATATAAGCTCCATTATGACGGAAGGAGCAAGCTGCCATGTAGAAACAGCAGGGACGCATCTGGAAAGTGTTTATCCTACCCCTCCTGTGCTGGAATCTGATTTTGAAATCCTCAATAGGTGGTATCAAATTCTTTGGCATGTTTGAATCGTTGGGCGGCCGTTCGGATACAACTTCCCCTACGCACTAGTATCGAGTCTTGTACTTCGATTTGCATAAGGATTATACATTGCATAACGTCACCTAGCCTTCCACTTTTGAATGTGCGAGCAGAAGAGGGAAGACACTTCGCGCTGGCTATGGAAGGGGTGGAAGTGCTACAAATATTACTTGAGGAGGAAAGGAAAGAAGGGCTTGATAGGAAAATTTGGGAAGGTGAAAAGGAGCGCCAAACTATCGGTAGCACCGTAAGAAAATATGTTTGAACGAAAACTTGAATTGCCCCAGCTCTCTTATGCGCATCTGAAAAGTCCCTACCCTAGAAACGGGTATCACGGTGCCAAATCTCTCAGATTCCCTAACACATTGAAAACGTCGGGATAATTTTCGACTACAAAAGCATAGCCCCAGAATCTGGATTGGCAGCCTCTTTATCTTTACAGTCGTTTTCAATCGTGCCAGGACTTTTGAGAGACAGCTCTCATAGCAATGGGCTGTTGAGCCAGATTCTACCGTACCTTGTGCTGCATCCCTCTCTTTGGCAGATGCGCCAACGAGCAAGTCTGACTGAACAGCTCTAGCACACAGTTTAAAGAGACCAAGTAACTAGAAAATACATGGGCTTGGAATATACTTCTCTCTGGTCGTTGCATGACATACTTGCTACGATTTTGATCGAATCGATTCCAAGTTGTGCCATAGGAGTTCGGGGAGATACAACACATGCATCAGATATCGGCTCATAAATGCCACTTGGCCGTGCTATGAAACGTTATGTCATTTTAATCAATTATAACCATACGTTTTCGCCAGCTATGCCAGGAATGCTCAAAGGCTGCTTCGCTCAACTTGGCCCACTCCAAACCGATGTTGATGTCGCTCGTAGTCATAGAAACCTTGGTCCCAGTAGACGTGCATTCACTAGACGTGCATTCACTAAACACCGCTCTTCCAAATTCGCCTGAAGACTTTGTTCCAGCAGGCTCAAAGGTCATTTTATAGAGCTCCCTATCCGTGCCGGACTCGATACCTTGCTCTCCACCGGCCCGACACCGATAGATGGAATCCCATGCCCTTTCATACCGTGCGATACCTTCTCTTGGAGCGCTGATTTTTTTTTTTAGGTGTCGGACTTCGCGGGGATTGTCCGAGTCATATTCCTCGTGCTCACCACGATCTTCCGCATTATACCATTCGGAAGGGCCATGAGGACGATGACGCCTGTCCCCGCCATTGTCGATCCCAGGCCTCTGGGGGTTTTGGTCTTGGACTCGAAACGCATGACGCCCCATGCCTGGCTGAAGTTGAACTTCTCATACATCTGTGCTCCTTTTTGGGTGGTCTGCTGATAGATCTCTAGACTTAAATCTTCCGCTCCGAAAAATTTCTGGATATGCTGGCATTCAATTTTGTATGTACCGTCAACTATTCATAGGTCCTTGGATTTTCCTGCTGCAGCGACTACCCTCTGTAAGTAAGCCTGGCTGCTTCTTTGGCCTCTGCGGCCTTCCTATTTTCATCTTCAATATCTGTTCGTTTTGCAGCCATTTCGAATCTCTGATAGCTTTTACTTTTCGGTCGATGGAAACCTTCGAACGAGCGACGAGTATCCTATAGTTTCAACTGTGCCACATGTCATGGCCATTAAGGTATATTCAAGTAGCGAGGCCAAGCAGAGCTGCAGCATCCTCTATCTCGATATGGACCGAGAGACACACACCCAGAAGCTTCGCACTTACATGCTTGTCTTATTTGTCCGCAGGGAAGTGTATCAATAACAATCTCTTCGTGCCTTCCAGGTGCGTCGCTTTTACCTTTCACTCCTGGCCAAGAACTTCATTCTCAGCTCGGTCGCATTTCTCTATATGCAGCTTTCATCTTGGTGCATAGCTCTCGTAGACCGGGGGTCAGTACCGAATTGTGGTCTTGTCGTAACCTTGCATGAAGCTCATCGATCTTGCCAGTAGTTTGCAGGCCTTTGAATAGTCATTGCGACTTCCAGAATGCGACCAAGGTCAGATGATGCGGTAAGTGTGACTTGGGCGGCTGATGCTTAGCGATGCGACCTGTTCGAGTTCTTTTCGGCTCCAGAAATTGGAAGTCTCAGCTCAAGTTTTCGGTATAGCTATGTCCTGCATGGGACAAGCATCGTAGTGGTCGTAATTGAAAGCTCTGCCATCATACCTCCTCTCAACGGCAATGGAGCTGTCAAAAATGGCCGTAGACCGTGCCCGGGCACGAAGCATGCTCGAGATATTACTCAAGTAAGCTGGTAGACAAAATCATGGGGAGCCCAGTTGTGCTAAGAAATTCAAGTAGAAAGACTTCCTGACTTCTCGACGAGACAAGGGAAAGTAGAATGTGCTTTAAGGAAGTTCTGGCCGTCCGTAGCAGTAAAGTAGACCTGTATGCGGAACAACGCGTCTTCAGCGTCGATGAAGAAAACTCAATGAGTTTTGAAACACTAACCAGCCACCTACTCACGTGACAAGGATTATTTTCATACCTTAGGTCACTCTCGGACGTCTCGGACACTGTTATTGCTCTCCGGGAAACCTGCTTCCTGGTTACTACCGGAACGGTAAATATTGAGTTCAAAGCGCCATTCAATTTGCGGAGAGACATCTGGCTCCAATCCTGAGCATATCAAGCCGAACGAGCCCGATGCCGACGAATCAATTTTGCTCGTGGCTGACACACATTCATCTTGTATAAAGAAGCTTCTTGGTATGCTTCGAAGACCCTAGATTATGGATTTGATCACAACTCGCTCCCTGGCATCTCCAAGCGCTGCAGACTTCTTCCAAAAACCTATTTGAGCATTCCAAAAGCACTTTGTTTGAACTTTCTCAAATTTAAAGTTCGGCGCATGTGGCGTTACCAATGGTTGACAAAATTGATGTCGGAGTCACTTAGTCAGCAGAATCATCAAAGTCACCAGGGGGTGCAGGAATTGATGCGCGGGTTCAAAATAGCCGAAAAAACATCAAAAATCAACAAAAATGCTATTATTTCTACTTTATATTACCACAAGGCGCTCTTGATGGGCCCTCCACCCGATTTTGTTAGCTTTTGGCATCGATTAGGCATCTCTGAGGTACGCGCACGAATTTCTTGCATTGTGAGCCGTAATCGGGGCCATATTGGTGGTGTTGATCGTAAAGGAGTAAGGGTAGGGAGCCTGCGCATCAATTCCTGCACCCCCTGGTGATCAACTACAATTTACCACAAAGCACGCTTAATTAGCTCACCTTTTGTCTCCTAGGAGCTGGCATCTCTCAGGCATAGAAAAGATGCGTTTTCTAATCTCTGCTAGAGTAATGTTCGCCCATTCTTCCAATAATGCCTCCTTCAGATCTTCATCAGTATCAAATGCCCTCCGGCGTAAACGTTGCTTCATAATGTTCCAAATACCTTCAATTGGATTCAAATCAGGGCTCTGAGCAGGGTGCTTATGGTTTATAATGCCATGAGACTCTCTGAAACTACGCATCCCATGAGACAGGTCACCGTCCTCCTGTAGAAGCCACGGACCTGGGTGCTGCTCGTCCATAACTCTCATATAGTCAACGTAGACAGGTAGGATGCGATCGACGTAGTATTTCTGTATTACATGGCTGCCGCCTTTAACCTTGACCTCAACGTCGTGAGGCTTGCCAGCGTCCCATTCTTGAACACGAGCGTTATAGTCTTCCAGACTTTCAGTCTTAGGACGCCGATGAGGCTTCTGAGGATAGAGAGGACGCTCTTCGTGATCTTCTTCATCATCGTAGAACTGTAGCTCTGATTTCCCCCACTAAGAGATCGCAGGAGCGATGTAAAACTTGCTCCCTTGACGTGGCTGCCGTTCTTCAACGTTCTCGGGATCGTACCGGGTGCATTCTTCTCTCAGTATATCTCCAACAGCCTGCGAGCCAGGTTCGATATGTGCCTCATCGGCGAATCCCTTGTAGGCCTAGAAATCGTCAATACTTTTGTCGCCATGCTCCCAGCCATATGCCACACGCCCCCCCCCCCGATTCTTATGTCGATACAACCTTCTTGACGAAGGCGCATTTGAATCTCCGACCTCCTTTGATATGCTCGCGGAGCTTACGCTGAAGCTGGCGTTTCCCAAATGGCAATTTGAACTGCTCAATCATGACTTCGTAGGGTTGTTTTAGGAACGGATTTCGATCTTGGTAGACAAGCATCTTACACGTCACTTTTGAGAACTTTGAAGGCCTCCCGAGCTACTTTGATATACCTCTAGTACGTCTAGTCACCATAGAGCCAAAATGCTCTCTCCGCTTCGTCCATCGCCTTCCTCTATGGCCATCGATTTTGAGGTCGCGGCAGATAGCCAACATCGACTTCGACGTACCATTCTTGTCAAATTCGTGATAGAAACCACAGCTTTTTGGTGTCGGCCAGCAGCCTATAGCTTCAGGCTCTGGAGAAGGTGTATTACGCAGATTCTTACGCGTTGAGGGTGCCATTTTGGCCTGTATGAAGTCAAATCTTCAATGTTTCGATTTTACCACTTTCACAAATTTGCTGACTAACTAAAGTGCGGCACCAATTCTGTCAACCACTGGTGGCGTGCTACAAGGGGGAGATGCATATTCAGGGGCTTTGTATACTCAAAAGAGCATGATTACCACTGGCATTGTAGATCCAAGGGGGGGTTGCCGAGATACTAGCGTGCTTGGAAAAACTTTGCCAGGACAATGCAATGCTTCTCATTCTCAGCCTGGAATTTTTGCCAGCTACCCATTGTGGTGCTTCGGAGGCAAAGAAGAAGACAATATGGCTGCTACTTAGCCGTAGAGCAGTTCCATGGGAGTAGGACGTCCAAGCTTTCTCAGCTTTCCTAATGTATGCAGGTACAGCGGCGAAAGATTATCTCAGCCGCCGTCCTCAACCTCGTATTTGATCAGGATCACCATCATTTCGCATTTTGCGTCTTCGCAGCCTTAGACGTGTATACGCTTTTCCATGCCTATAGGAAAAGTGTCCATGGCGGCACTTGAACAGTGGAATGGATCACATTTTTGAGTACGCTCCGATTGTACCCGTCATGGACTTGACATTGCACGGACCCGGGGTGAATCTGGAATTGTGGTCCTCCCTCGTATTGATGCAGAGATTATAGCACGAATCAGGGTTCGAGTACTGCTTTTGTACAGAAGAGGACAGCGATCGCTATCGCAAGGAAACCGGAGGTTTCGAAAGACATACTCGTAGGTACAGCAAGCCAGGACAGCAGTTGAGCTGCGACTGAACATAGAAGCACCGCTGTGTATGGTCGTATGGTACAAGAACGAATTAGAATTGAAGGGTATATAATAGGACAAAAGTCAACTGGTAGAACATGACATTATGATAGAGAGTGAACTGTGAATATAAAGTATGAAATTGATAATGCAGCATGTGGTGGTAGTGGTAAAGGCGAGTAGAGAGCAGTTCCAGATTCGGCTAGTCGAGAATAAATAGAGCCAACCCAACCTCCACTGCCTTCTTTCCCTTCTTTTGGCTAATCAAACCATCATTGTCCTGGCTTGCCTCTGGTCCGAAAATTGCGATTCATATTGAGCGGTTGTACATTATTTGGGCCGGTGATCGCATCTTCTAATTGGTTTTACGTGGTTGTTTACGTGGTAAGAAACCAATTTCTCATTCTGCACCACTGCACCACAACTCAGCCCGAGCGAGCCTCTTCCAATTATAGCCGGCGGACGGCTTGTCAGCAAATCCTTCAACATTCGATTTTCATACAGAGTACAACAATAATTTGGGACTCGGACGACTCGGATTACTCGGATTTCCATCAGAGATCGTGTACCAACACAATTGCTAGGGGAATATCTGCCGCCGAGGCTAGCCATACTCCCGAGTCCCAACATTGTCAACGCGATCTGCCTGCAGTTTTAAGCTCTGAGTGAAGCTGCTAGCACCATCTTCTAGTACGAGTACCACGTCAAAGCACGAAAGAATCTGTACTCCAGGTCGAACCGCTACCAGGACACTGTGGTCGGCAATGTGCATATTCTTGTTCTAACTTGTACTATCTGCAGAGATCCGTCTTCCGTTACCTCATTAATAGTTAGACCACCGAACAATCGACTGCTTGCACATAAATTTACGACACGATAGCTTCCGATATCATTCCTCGCAGATCCATTCGCATAATTACCTCGTCTCGAAAGCGAGATTGCCATACATTTCTCATGCCTAAACCCAAATTTCCCTTCTCGAGGAGGAAGAGCTCCGCAAATGCATTGGAGGAACTGCAAGCTACATCTGTTGCTGAATCAACCTTCAAAGTCTTCGAGAGATCAGATGGAGGCAGCACGTCATTCGATGGAGGCATAAAGTTGTGGCAAGCTACCACGAACCACCTACCAGCGCCGACAGCACCAAGACCTAGGACGTCACACAAAGACGGAAACATGTTTGAAGGCATAGTAAATGCGAACCGGTCAGCACACTACAATGGTGAATCTAGGAGTACAATGCTGACTGCGCAAAGTGGAAGTGGTGCTTCGAACAGCAATACAACGTCCACAACAGATAACTCTTCCCGTCTGAGTGCAGCTTCTACGGCCCCATCGTCGACAACGTCAAGGAATGAAGAATTGCGGAGTCATAACGAAAAGCCACAGAAGGATCCCCCGCCGTCTCGGAAGGGACAGTCTACATTCTCCTTGAAGAACGCAGGTCGGTCTCTTTCTTGGGGTCTAAAGAAGCAAAATGACCCAATATCACCATCTGAAACTCCTTCCCCACCTCGCAAAGACGATTATCAGCCAAGACAACGAGCTGTGACAGCGTCAAGTTATGCTAGTACGGCTACACCCCCGAAGCTTAATGAGAGGGATTTAGGTCTAAGCTTGGGAGGAGATTTTGCAGATATGTTCAGTGGGTTTGGGAAGGGCAAAAGCGAATTGATGGAGGAAAGCAATAGGGCAATGTCCCGCAGCCCTGTAAGATTCCCAGTAGCACAAATTTTAGGACAATGACTAATCATGAACAGGATCTCCCACCCAAACCGGCTGTGCGAACAGATTCTTCAAACCGACTGAGCATTCCTACACCAATAAACATTGACAAGGATAGAGATATTGAAAGCGCGCCATACTCCTGGAGCACACAGCATTCTCAGGATGGTCTAATGTCTAACTCGAGTCCACCGCCATTTGCACTACGCAATGATGAAAATGCACCACCTGTACCGCAACACTCGACACCTGCATGGAAACTAGTAAATAGACAACCAGCTACGTCACGAAGACCACCATTGACGGAGTCTGGAGTCAAGCGAAACAGTCTATACTCGAGTCGTCGCCAATCGACGCATGAAGTGGATGATGACGAAGGTGCAAACCTCCTCAGGGACTCTATAGCGGCCAGCCGAAAGCTGAATGCGACTTCGTTCAGTCCAGAGGTCCGGAAAAGCTGGATCATGCCACCCGCAGCTACTTACAAAGTCGATGACAATGCAATTGCGAGCTGGGCAGCGCCATCCGCTGAGACAACCCCAAGACAACAGATGGCCTCCTTATCTAGAAATGACAGCATGTTCGATGCCCATGTTGTTGAATCTGCTAATCTTGCTCAACGACTTGCAAACACAGCAATGTGTCCCCCGAAGCAGGCCCAAACGAGTAAGGTGATGACTCCAGCACAATTCGAACGGTATAAGCAGGACCAAGAACGGAATAGAGTTGTTCGTGATCTGTCAAAAGACGGGGATGAAGATGAGGATGACGATACATACGAAGAGGAAGAAGATGAGGTGGAGAAATCCAGAGAGTTAGCCAAACAACGGCGGAAACAGGAGGCTCATATGGCGGTATACAGACAACAGATGATGAAAGTTACTGGAGAAACTGGTTCGACTGTAGGATATCCGATATTATCTGGAAAGACTTCATCCATTGGAAACCGACCCTCTATGTACGCCACACAAAGCAGTCCAAATCTAGCATCAGCGGAGGAAGGCGAGGAAGAGGATGACGAGGTGCCCCTAGCAATACTACAAGCCCATGGATTCCCCAATAAGAACAGGCCACCACTACGTCCTTCTGGTTCGAATCCGAATATGAGAGCACAAACCACAGCTGGACCACTTCCCGCTTTCGCTAGACACTTGCCGCAAGATCCTTATTTCGGAGCAGGTGTTGTACAGCCTACGTATCGGGAATCTATGCAGTTTGGAGGTGGAGCTGGTTCCGTGCACACTGTTCCTCTTAATGCCGGTCCTCCTGGAGGTCTAGTGGGTGTGATAGCGACAGAAGAGCGATCTCGAGCAATGCGAAGAGGAAGCCCGAATGCTCAAGGCACTTATGGTCAAGCACCTACGAATGGATTCAATGATATGGGTATGCCACCAAATATGATGAACGGCATGGGTCAAATGAGTCAAATGGGTCAAATGCAACCAAATCAAGTGGCCGCGCAGATGCAACAGATGCAGGAGTTTATGAAGGTTCAGATGCAGTTCATGCAGATGATGAGCCAAGGAGGAGGTCCTCAAAATGGCCAGCTTCCACCTCCACCACAGATTGACATGAAGAATTTCCAGAGACCCAATAGTTCACATGGAATACCAAGTGCTTCACAGATTCCTAGTCCCGGAAGTTCGCATCAACGGGCGATGAGTATGCTGGACCCAAATGCTACGTCATGGATGCAACAGGGTATGCCGCCAGGAGGAATGTATGCCCCGACAATAAATGGACAAGCTGGTGCCTACACACCATCAATCGCACCATCCGAACGAAGCAACGTTGGTCTTCCCGGTCGATACAGACCCGTCTCACATATGCCAGCACCAGACAACAAATCCCGTGCATCAACCATGACTGGCCTCAACAACTGGGACACCAAAACTCTCCAACCTATCGTTAAAACCGTGCTCAGACAACCTGTAGACGACGAAGACGACGAAGAAGGTTGGGAAGAAATGAATAAGAAACGACAGCAGAGGAAATCGCTCTGGAAATCTAAGAAGGAGTCTAGCAACAACGGGCTTAAGGATCTACTTGGCTATACAAAGTAGTATGAGGGCAGATCATCTGGGCGTGAAAATAAGTATATGCATGCATGGTACGAGGCGTTTGACACTACATACCTGGGATGGATGGATTTTTTTGACATCGTGGATACCTTACATCTTCTGCCGTCTGGAGAGATTTGAGTATATAATGAGAGGTGGGAAATGTTTTGTACAAGAATCTAATAACTTAATCTCCCATCTTGTTGTCCTGACTCGTGCTTTATTGATAAAGCTGGGTGAAGTTTCATAAGTCTAAATTGTGTTCTCATGTATGAATCTCAGATGGTGCAATAGTCTCATGTTTTGAAAATTCGGTCCAAGTACAAATCTGAGTGAGATAGAACCAAAATGGTGTAATTTTGTAATTAATTGTGTAATTATATGATTGTGTAGAAAACTAAAATCTCTGCATGTCCATTCACATGAACAGTGAGCTCCAGAGCACAAGTACACCTTTAGCTGTAGTATCCTGTTGTTCGGCTAAGAAATCTTGTTGTAAGACTGGATTTGTTTATACTGTACTGAAGGCACTAATGTTTACCGTTGTCATTATGGCAGCTATGGTGATTTAAGTTAGTTTGAGCAATACCATTTCCCCAGCAGATTGCGTTGCCGGAAACGAATAATAATATCAAAGCGAAAACCCCGCTAAATTAAACTAAAAGTATAATTTTTGACTCGCTCAGAATCATATGTAGCCCTCGCGATCTTATATTGATTGGATGCTTCCTCAACCCGCCCTTGAGCTCGAGGTTATACAGGCCACATTGGCGCTCTTACTTGCTTTCTCGCTCTTCGCTTCCTTACTTTTTGTAACGGTTTCGGGTTTCATGTATCCGCTGCGTTGCGTGGGGATCCAGGCGAGAAACATGTCGACGTCTTTGGTGATGGCGGAGTGCATGGCGAGTTTCTGGACCCAGGGTGGGAGGACGCCTTTGGCGTTGGAGGCTGTTGCCATTACTGCGAATCTTAGTACGGGGAGGGAAGGGAAGGAGGAGGAAGGGTAATGCATACACCATTCAATTTCACCGGTCTCTGGTAATATCCGTATCCTCTCCACACTCACATAACTCGCAATAACCACGCTCTTGCTGCGCGCATACTCCGCATATGGTGACTTTTCAAAATTCGTCAACGGGATACTCACCACGACAAACTCGTTTTCTCCCAGGTCAGCAGCGATCTGGACGACAGGGAACGCGCGGTTCTTCAGTGGCTTCGGGATCTTGTGGATCGACTCGACGACGACGAGCGTGATGTGCGTCCAGGTCTGGTTGTCGATAGAGAGCGAGAGGCCTGCGGTGTCGTAGATGATGGCTTTGCGCGCGCCGATGATGTCGGCGGTGAAGGCGTCTTCGGACTCGATATGCTGGTTTTTGAAGGAGTGGCGGAATTCGGCCCAGCTGGCGGTGTTGGGCTGGGCGAGGTTGGAGTGCGTGGATTTGCGACATAACCTGAGACGCAATTATCAGAAGGCGGTCTAGAGATGGTGCCTTAAGAAGCGAAGGTTTACCAAGTCTCATCTTTCCTATCGGCACTGAATTGGCTCATGCCTTCTATCCCATCCAATGTCTTCCCTGAGACGATTCTTTCGAAGGAGTGCACGGGAGCATCCGAGTGAGGAAAGGACTTAGGCGCCCCTTTCATCTTCCACGTGGACGCTGTCGTTCCATCTGACTTCTGTGCCACTCCGTCGATAAATGGAGCTGCTTCTGAAAGCACTCTTGTGATGAACGCCTTGATATTTGGGGCGGCGACTGAACCGGAGCCGTCTGATGATTTCTCATTTGAGGGAATAGGAATGCTTGGTTCTATCCCTTTACCACCGAAGGGAAGCTGTCCACTATACGACGGGTATTAGTACTGGATGATGAAAACATGCAAGCACGTGGTCTCGAGAGGTCTGATAGTCTGGTAGCTTGATAGCTCGACAGATCGACAGATCGACAGCTCGACAGATCGACAGCTCGACAGCTCGACAGCTCGATAGCTTGATAGCTCGATAGCTAGTACTCACATCCCGATGCCCTCGAGACGAACATAGGGACCTAGAATTTCCGCCATTTTGTGTCTCAATTGAGCACCAAGGAGACTAGAAAGACAGAAAAAGAAGACTTGTATAGACAATAGAGCGATCTAATAAATGTTGTAATTTGTAATAGAAAATTGCTGTGCGACCATGGCTCGTGTGCAATATGTAAATTGAGTCCTGAAACAGGTATGGTCGTAAGAGCGCAATATCCCTGGAGGCAGCTAGCCCTCGCATGTTCAGACACTTCTAGGATTTGTCAAGACATATTGTATACAGTTAAGGTAAATATTTGGAACACATTCATTTGGAAGCTCAGGCGTATTTGATACTTACTAAAATAAGAAGCGGCTTCAGTGTTTGCGTCAAGACGTCAAGTTTCGTCAGTTCAAAGCTCCGAAGGAGCAATGACATCCCTGCAAACGAGGGGTCTTGTATGTGAGACAGAACTTCATCTTCCTCCAAAGCTCACCACTACTTACACTTGATCAAAATGACAACACTTAAAGGTCCCGGAGAAGCTCAACAGCATGATGGTAGTGGTCTGCGCATAGCAATCGTCCACGCCAGATGGAACACTAGTTCGTCCATCATCTCTCTCCCTCTCTTCACCCCACCATAGCTCACCTTCCTAGCAATAATCGATCCTCTTCTCGCCGGCACAAAAGCCAAACTGCTCGCATGCGGTGTCAAGGAAGCGAACATAGTAGTACAGACCGTGCCTGGTAGTTGGGAACTCCCTATCGCTTGCCAAAAGTACCTTGACCTCCGTCTTTCTTCCATACATACGAGCGCAGTCTGACTAACAGCACACCAGACTATTCGCTGCCTCGCAAATCCAATCTACAACCTCCTCCTCTCTCGGTGCCGGAGATCTCCTCGGCTCTTCCACCACCGACCTGACCTCCCTCTCCATGAATCCCACTAGCTCCTCGACCGCCTCAACGCAGCCTTTCGACGCAGTAATCGCTATCGGCGTGCTCATTAAAGGCGAAACTATGCACTTTGAATACATCGCCGATGCTACGTCTCAAGGTCTCATGCGTGTGCAGCTGGATACCGGTGTACCGTTGATCTTTGGGCTGTTGACGGTCTTGACGGAGGACCAGGCGAAGGCTAGGGCTGGGATCTTGTCGGGAAGTCATAATCATGGCGAGGATTGGGGAATGGCAGCTGTAGAGTTGGGCGTGAAGAGACGGGAGTGGGCTGGCGGGAAAATCTTATAGGGAAGGAAGTTTTTAGATGGGGAAGGAGACTGGAGTTTGGCTGGCTGACATGGAGTGGGTTAAGGTGATTGGTTTATCACGAATAACAGGATAGCGATTATGAAAAGAAAAAAGAATGGCTATTGTATGAGTATGATGACCACTGTTGCAGACTGCTACTTAACGACTTCATGAGACTTAACTTACCTAGGTAGGCGAAGATGGCCAAGACTACCAACTCTGTCTTAAACTGCTCGCTCCCATGTCATATTTATGCTCCAGTTGCCTACAACGTAATGATGAACTACACTCGAAAACGGAGATGGACTCTTGAAGCAAGGTCTACATGGAGTGCCACAATGTTGCGTATAATTATTGGTGAATGTCGATGATCCGGCTATCAAAATACCCGACTCCCCGACTTCCTTCGAGCGCATGCAGCTCTCCTTCGACCATCTCCAACAACGCGTTTCTGCACGATCTTCCTGACGCAATCGAACCTACAACACGATCACCATGGAAGTCGACAACATAGTCACCGACCCCTCCCTCGCCCGAGCCCTCCAAATCTCGCAATCATCCCGCGGACAAGCCATCGCTCTTCTCGATCTAGTCTCAGACTCCGACACAGCACCCACACCCATCCAGATTTCCAAGAAGCAGAAACTCCTCGTCGCCTACCTCGCAAAGCTCCGCGGTTTACATCGAGAGGCACATGTAGGTTCGCGCGAGGCGAAAGCGCAGACGGCGGAGATGAGACAGGAGGTTGATAAACTGCATTTGCAGCTGCAGAATCTGTATTATGAGCAGCGCCATTTGCAGGGTGAAATTACTGCTTGCGAGACTTATGAGTATGCTCTCTGCCTCCTTTCTTTTTCTTTGGGGGGGGGACAAGATACTAATGTGTCGAGGTAGCCACAAATACATGAAACTCCCTCTCATCTCTGTTGAGGAGTTCCTAGCAAATCACCCAGAGCATGCGGATAGTGATGAGAATACGTTGATGGTTGCGCGAATTGATCATGAGCACGGGGGGAGAACGGAGTTGGAGGAGCAGCGACAGACGTTGTTGAAGAAGAGGGCGGCGCTGGTGGATGGGAATAAGAAGCGTAAGACTGATCTGGCGAATCTGGATAAGGATTTGGAGAAATTCATTGACGTAAGTCTTGAATTAAAAAATGAGTTTGACTTGCGACTGATGGCTATGTTAAGGCGGCGAAACCGATCCAGAAGACGTTCGAGAAGGTCATTTGAAACGAGATACCTTGGGGAGACTCAGATAGGCGGGAACGCCAGCTATCAGCAGACTGCATTGTGGCTATCGTTATAGATGGCCCAGCTTCACACTGCTTAGATAAAGATTTTCGGGCCTGTAGCAGTTTAGGTGGAGGACTTCAAAACGGACTGGCCTGTGCACGCGGCGACCCGTGAGCAAGCATTCACGACCATATCGCAGTCAAGCTTCTGACGTTAAATTAAGCACAATTCAGATGAAGTCCAATATCAGGCTTGCAAGACTCTCACTTCACTTTGAATATGATGGCCAAGGCGATCTGCTGCCGACTAGCCGCCGTCTGTGCAACAAAACTGCCAGCATGGAATTGCCATGCTAGAGTTTACATCGTTTCTATATATCGCGCTGCTAGTTTCCATACTCATTTCATCGACCGCAACGTACTTGACATGTTTTCAGAGCTCAGAGCTCAGTTCAGTTGTCAGGTTATCGTGCCTACCCACGTCAATGACTGCATCTGTTTGCTTCTCGTCTAAAGTTCGTATCATGTTCGGATACTTGCACGGCACGAGCATCATCCTCAGTTGCCAGCACCACATACAGTTCACCGACGACCACTTCGGCTCTCGTTGCCCCAGCCAGATTTTTCTCGCCGCTAGCCATGCACAACATTGCAGTGGGAAAGGTAATACGACGCCTCCGACTCTAATATTTCTACCTAACGCTGGCTATAGAACAATGGAAACTCGATCACCCCGGACAATATCATCGCTGATGCAAACAATATACTAGAGTTCCAATTTTATCCCACAGACAACGATATCGCAAGGGCGAAATTCCAGCACCCATGCATTCCATTCGAAAGAACAAACCCGGCCAAAGAAGCTTCTGGTCTGGCTTCTTTCCTCTCTCAACGAATTTCGAAATCGTAAGCTCTGAAAGGAAGCTGCGCAATCGGCCTGATTTGTTGACAAAAAAGCTTCCAAAATGGCAACTCCGTATTAGTGAGATCAACCCGAACTTTCCTACTGTGCTGCACCTGATGCGTGCAAGTACGAAGGTGCAGTCGGCGTGGTACCAAGTCTACGAGCCGGCACCTCTTCAGTCATCCGTACAACTAAATACAACTAAACGTACATTCACACTAGCAGCCAGTCGCTGTCGATCAGTATTATACATCTATGTGATATATCCCTAGTCTAGCCAGTCTAGGTCTATCCATCTATCTTATCTGCAATCCAATCTAACACGCTTTCAAAATCCCCAACGCCTCATTATATTCGTGTCCCATACCCAATTCATCAGATAGAAATCCCGCTCTCCCACCACATTCTACCCGTATACCATCCTATCTTAACCTTACCCCAAACCCACAACCTCTCTTCCCCTGCCCCAAACCCCAACCCTCTACAGAAACTAACCGGGACCGGCTCCCAGAGCCACAGACCCCCACGCGCAAAATCATCTGTGATCCAGCCCGCCGTACAAAACAGCCATGCAAACGCAAATCCCATATTTCCCGCCTTCCTCACACTCTCTGACACTTTCTCCAAATGATCATGGGCTAGTGAGCAGAATGTAGTTTGGATAAAGATGCCAACCCCTTGCAACGCGAAAAACATTGCCGGATGCCATGGATACGTATTCGAAAACGAAGACACCGAGCCAGAAAAGTGCAGGAAGCCTGAGATGCCGAATGCGAATAAAAGTGCTGACAGCTTTGCAGCAGAAGAGCGCGCTTTGATGTAGCCGTTGGAGATGAGGAAGTTGGTGGGAGCGGAGAAGATGAAGCGAAAGGCCTGATGCCACCACGATCCCCAGAAGCCGTTGAGTCCTTTGCTGGCGACGGTGGAGGGGGAGCCCCAGTCTGCGATGTAGTACCAGGGCTCGCCTCGCAGACCGAGGACGTTGGGGCCGAGGAGGAGACAGAGGCAGAGCGGTGCGAAGAGGAACGCCATTTCAAGGGAGATAGTGATGGCGGCGAAGGAGAACAGAAGGCGATACGCCTTTAGTAGGAAAGAAGGAAGGGCCTGTATATGGGCGGGGAGGGCGTAGGTGGTGGGCCCGAAGATGAAGTAGGGGTCGTGCATCATAGTTGTTTTAAGTATGTCGAGGATGAGGTAGCCGACGAGGAATTTAGGAATGGTGTGGACAAGAAGCTGGCGGTTGGTGCTATGGTAGCGGAGACCGGCGCAGGATATGGCGGATTTTGATGTCTTGGGCGTCGGGGAGTGGAGGGAGTGGGTGATGAAGGAGGGTTGGGCGGGCATGGGTGGGATTTGCCAGTTCCAGCCTACGCCACGGAAGTTGGCAAAGAGGTCGATGACCCAGTTGATGCGTTGCCAGATGTTGTCAGGGTAGGGTTGCCAGTAGTATTCCCATTCAGGATCTCTGTCTTCTTTTGATAACTGGGCAGAGTCGTTTTCGCGTGTTGGGCCATTGCTTGTTGCACGTACATCTTCCCCATTTGGCTTCCGCTGCCTGGCAGAGCCCCTTTCGCCCCCTGCATCCTGCGACAGCATCTTATCCTCTCCAGTAGCTCTCGTCTTTGAGTGTCCGTTCCTCGCTTCCTTGTCCCTGTCATCCCATTCTCCATTCCCTCCAGCACCTCTCCTCCTCCTCTCCACCCTCACCGCATCCCACTGCGGCCTCCTCCACACCAACCACGTCCAAGCCCACACAATCCCCATCGCACTCGTCAACCCAGCAATATACGTCGTCGCTGCATTGCCGCTCCTGACTTCTTGTATCTGTTTCGCCTCAAATACAACAATAACGAAGAGAACCAGCCATCGACCCGCATACAGCCACGGGCGATTCTTATGCGGTATACACAAATACAAGATTAGCAGCAGATAGCCGTTGAGGTGGTAGGGGATTATGAAGGGCCGGAGCGAGCCATTTGCGAAAGAAGTTGCGAGGGAGTGCTGGTAGGCGTGGAAGACATCACGGTAGGATGGTGCAATGCCGGTGGAGGTGTGCAGTGGAAAGAGCGTCGCAAGGGGCATGTTTGGGAAGGTACTTAGGAGGGATGTAGGGATTTGAAGATAGCAATGGCCATATTGTTATACTCGGTGGTGGTGTTGAACATGTCTCAAATATTTCGAGCGAAACAGCCAGAATGACGTCAGACATTCTTACAACCATCCTGAAAACAAGTGAGAAAACGTGATTTAAGGACGGCTGAAATACTCCCCTCAAAAACTAATTTTTGAAAGTGAATACTACTTCTTCTATACTTTGCACAACCACCATAATCTATGTAACAATTTTGAGTAACGTGCATATGCATCGAGTCGCTCAGGACATCGAGTCGCGTTTTTCTCTTGGCTTCTGCCTTTTGACTTTAACACGCGTTTTCTCAATAACTACAAATGGACATTCAAACCCAAGAAGCAGAAATCATTCTAGCTATTAAGGGTATCAGATCATCAAAAAAACAACTGTCGGTCTGCTGCAGAGATCTATAAAATGCGCGAATCAACACTCCGCGATAGAATGGCTGGCCGACCCCCTTGTGCCAAAGCTCGATCGAATCGAACAAAATTAAACGAAATAGAAGAGGATACGATAGTTCGACATATATTTAGTCTGGATTTCCGAGGATTTGTGCCTCGACTTGCTGATGTTGAAGATATGGCCAATCTGCTCTTGAGATCGCGAGGACAAAAGCCCGTCGGACTCGCTGGGCGCAAAGATTCGTACAACGACATCCAGAGCTAAAGACGCGTTTCAGTCGCGTTTACGACTTCCAAAGGGCCTTATGCGAAGATCCCAAGCTTATAGGCGCGTGGTTTCGACTTGTTGCGAATAAACGGGAGATATATAGCATTATAGACTGCGATTTCTATAAGTTCGACGAGACCAAATTAATGATGGCTGTTATTTGTGCAGCAGTAGTTATTATACGTGCCAATCGACATGGCAGAGGCAAAGCAGTTCAGTCAGGGAATCGGGGATGGGCTACCGCGATTATTTGTACAAGTAGTGAGGGCTGGACACTACCTCCATTTTTAGTGGTTCAAGGGAAGAACCACCTCGCGAATAGGTCCACTGAGGGCGACCTCCCGGACGACTGGTTATCAAGCCGACAAGTAATGGATTGACGAATAATGAGGCGGGTCTTGAATGGATTAAACACTTCGATAGACATACCGCTGCTCGGACGAAGGGTATATACCGAATGCTTGTGTTAGAAGGGCACGAGAGTCACGAATCGGCCGAATTCCAAGAGTATTGCAAGGCTCATAACATTGTCACTCTTTGTCTGCCTCCGCACTCGTCCTATATCACTCAGCCACTCGACGTCGGGTATTTTAGTATATTAAAACGGTCGTACGGCCGATAGATCGAGACCTTTATAAAGGCTCACATCAACCACATCACAAAGGTCGAGTTCTTCCAAGCTTTTAAAGCAACGTTTATAGAGTCGATACTAACACCCCAGAAGGCTCGGGCTGGATTCCGCGGAGCTGGCCTAGTGCCTTTCGACCCTCAAGCTGTTCTTTCAAAGCTTGATATCCGGTCACTGACTCCATCTCCTCCTCTACCCCCCCTCGCCGATGCTGACCCTTGGGTCTTCTAGACGCCTCACAGCCCTACCGACGCCCTCTCGCAGACGACTTTCGTGAAGCAGAGGATTGCCCGACACCAAGGAAGCTCGTCAACAGCTCTTTTTAAGACAGTTATTGTGTTAGCAAAGGGTACTGAGTGATTAGCTCACCAGAATACTCTTTCAACAGAGGAGATCCGCACACTTCGAGCAGCAAATGAGGCGCTTAGCAAGCGCCGCAGGTCTAGAAAGATCCGTATCCGGGCAGGAGGTGCACTTATAGTAGAAGATGCACACGATATTCTATCTCAGCAGTAGGTAGATGACCAGGTTCGACGCGACTTACGTGCGGAGAGGGGAAATCGGGTCGAGGGTCAACCGTCTAAAAGGCGCTGTGGCACTTGCGGAAATACTGGCCATAACGCACGAACTTGTCCGATAGAAGGAGAGATATCTAGCTCCTCAAAATTTAGCTTATAAAAATTTAAATTTTTTTATTAGTTACCATCTACTTTTGATGTTCCGTGCCAAGAAAAATACGCGACTCGATGTCCTGCGCGACTCGATGTACATGCACGTTATACGAATCAACAGCTTAAGTATACATCTTCCTTTTCGTATAAGTTAGATTCCTTTTATTATAAGGTTTTAGTTATAAATACTTGAAAACTGGATACAAAAGTTGGGTAAGCTAAGGCTAATATTTAAGGCTAATTTAAATCAAAAATTTGATTCAAGACAATTTGCTTTATGTGATGGGAATTCACATCATATCTGCGTGAAGTAAGGTCACGTGATGGTCTGACTTATGAGCGGGCAGTGCCCCAGTTATCTGGGCCCAGTGTAAAACAGTAGGTAGTTGGGGGAGTGTTCCTGTCACATTTGATCCCTTATGGAAATACAACATCGCACCCAACCCATGCAGTGCCAATATTATGCCCTTTTCTACTACTCGTTATTCCGTTACTAGAATACAAATCGGACATAGTTCTCGTTCTGCTAATTGCTAGCTAATTCACATTTATGGCTTTCAAAATAGACCTGAGGGTGTTATGTTATAGAAAGGGGGCAGGCTAAACTGTATAATTTTCGTTAGGAAACCCGGCCTTCCTTAAATCACGTTTTCTCACTTGTTTTCATCATGGTCGTACTTATCATTATCCCGACAAGGAGTCAAGCTCTACGACGTGGTTTCTTGGCGTCAAGAGTGGTGGGTGGTTATTCAGATAAGATGTAGGTGGTTGGGCTACCTACTCAAGATTAGAAACCGCTTTCATGCAGCAGCAGCAGCATTGGAGGCAAGAAAATGCGAATGGAGACCAGGAGGGGATGAAGTGTTTCAATTGTGAAAAAAGCTAGGGTAGAAACTATATATAGCTTTCCCCAATAACATCCAAGCCGCAATTCACTATTTCTCATCCATTTCCTTCCATCCCAAAATTCAACAAGGTAGAGATCGCCAAAGTTCAGCATCCTTCCCAAACATGTTAAATCTCATTCAGAGCAATGATGGCTCATAGTAGTCTTTGAAACGATCATTCGTGTCATCACCAAGATCATACACCGCATTCCAACAACTGATCAGCAGGTCTGGAAACCTGTTCGTCCAGAAGCAGAGATATCCATCTGGCAACGGCCCAACCTTCTCTTTCAGATGCGCACTCAAATCCTCGTAGTGGTTCTTCTTGTTGCGCAGAGCACGCAGTAGATCCAGCAGGCGATCGCCTGTGTATTTACGCTGTTTGCCCAGAGACTCGACAAAGTCTTTGGGAAGATGCTTGAGGAAATCATTTCTGCAACAATCAGTAGCATACTTTTCGAGTGTCAGTAAAGGTATAGATGGCGGTTCTCGTGGTTCCTTCTCAAAATGGTCCGATACATCCACGAGGAAGTTGAGACGTTTCTTCGCTGACCAGAAAAATGGATGTGACATGACTGCTTTGGCAGATGGTCGGTTTTTAGGGTTTTGGTCGAGCATAGATCCAATCAAATCTTTAGCCTCGTACGCATAGTCTCCCAGGATTTCGAGCTTCTCCAGGTCAAAATTTCCTCTGCGAATGTTGACTTCTCTCATAAAAGTCCCACCTTTGTCGTATGGGTGCGAGCCCTTGGTCAAGACATAGAAGAAGACGAGACCAAGGGAGAATATATCGATCGCACGGGTAGCTCTGCGGTGAGGAAGCAAGTCGAGACTAACCAAAGGTCCAGACCCGGAGTCCCCGTTAGTGCTGGCATCAATAGCAGCCAATGAATTCGGCTCATGGTGTGCATCATCGTCAAGGAGTAGCTCAGGAGCGCGCCATCCAGATGTACCCGCGGCGTGAGCAGTCGTCGCGCGAAACGACGACTGCTCTCCATCCAACTTCTTGCATAGACCAAAATCAGAGACAAGTAGACGCGGATTGCCATATTTGTCAACATTGACGAGAATGTTCTGGGGCTTGAGATCACGATGCACAATACGGAGACTGTGCAGATGCGATAAACCGTTCGCGATCTGATAGAGCACATCTGGCAAGTTATTTTCGCCTTTCTGGGCTAGTTCAGCATACTTCTGAGGCTTGTCGATAATGTCAGCTAGGGATGCAGGACAAAGCTCCAGGGCAATGTAGAGGAAGTCAGCGGCACGTTGCTGTGTATAATATCGAATGACGTTGGGGTGGTCGTCGCTCTCTCTGAGTAGCTTGGTCTCTTGCGAAGCAATTTCGAAGAATTGTATAAGCATACGTTTGACTGCAACAGGTCTGCCATCGAAAGTTCCTTCGTACACCAAAGTACCGTTACTACCGTTGCCAATGATCTTCTCCTCGTTCACATCTAACAAACCTCCGACCCGGAGGATAGGGTAGGAAATGTCGGTGGGATCATTTGAACGAGTTTGGATATCAGGCTCGATGGTCTTCTCTTTGGGTCCTAGTTCCTTGGCTTCCTTTACAGCTTCGCCAACGGTTTTCACCTGCTGGCCGGCAGGCTTGTCTTGCTCGGGCGAGCCATCTTCGGAGGCTGGGCTTTTGCCTTTCCTGTGATTCTTGCCGCCTCTCTTGCCTCTAGCACGTTTCTTCGTCGTCGGAACGAGTGTAGCGCCGTCCGCGTTAGGGTCGGCGACTGGCAGTGGCGTCGGATGCGCTGTAGTTTCAGCATCGACCACAGTGACGACCTTTTCTAAGTCTTCGTTCTGTGAGGGGATTTGAGGCTCCGGAAGCTCCTTGGAGAGAGCGGGCTTAGGCTTGCTTGCAGCGAGTAGCGCATCTTGCGGAACAGCAATAGGATGTGCCCCGTCCTCAGATTCAAGCTCATTGGATGAAGGGAAAACTTTGCTGAAGTGAACCTTCGTGTCCGCCAATGACGTTTTGATAGAAGATACGATCTTCCTCCGATTGAGGATCAGGTATAGGAACAGTACAACGATGACCACGGGGTTAGAAAACGAGTCCCAAATGGAGGTGGCAGCAACAGATCCCCATCCCTGTATTTGCTGAAATGCCGAATTTTCGGGTGAATCGTACGGCTCGATTGCACTATCCCTGCTGTCGTTCCCTAAATCCTGGGAAATAGCTGCTGGCAGAGTAAGAAGGCTTTCCCTTCTATTCTTCTCGATCGAGTGAAGACCAACAAGAGCACTGTTTTGCTGTTTATCGCTCATCTCACCCCAAGCATTGAGTTGTGGCCAGTCACTTTGCTCTGAGCGTGCCAAACCGATGCCGCCATGGATGACTCCGGGATAGTACCTACCAGACATGGCATACCAACTGCCACTCTCGGTGTGGTTGAGAAATATGTTGCGAGATCGATTTTCAGCAGAAACGTGGTCCTCCTCTGACTGTGGTGGGATAGGTTGAGGCAGGACTACCAACTTGTGGTCCTCTTCTTCAGAGCCCCATGGCCTTGCGACATCGAAGACGCGCGCTACGGGAGAATCGAGCTTCTGGTTGAACTTTTGCCTGATGTTCTTACCCTCGTTATCCAATTCGTTGCCGATAATGAGACCATCATGTCTGGTATAGATGTAGTTGTTATCAAGAGACTTGTGATATTTCTGGAACAGGTCGGCATCGAAATTGTTGGGAACCCATTCGGCAAACTTCAATGTCGCAATAAGATGACTGTCTTTCGTGCCACTGATAGTGACAGAGTACTCGGTGCGGCCTAGTGTGAAAGTTGCATTGGTCTTGCATTCCTCCTGATCGTCTCTGGTGAGCGCGTTATTGTTAGCACAGTTGCCTTCGTTGACGATCGTATTAGAAGAACCATGGAAACTTCGTAGTTTCCCATTCCCGGAATCAAACTTGAAAAGAGTCGTCTCCTTCTTCCCTGCATATGTGATGTCCATGTGGTCGTCTTCGTAAGGGGACATATCTTCAACCAGTTGCTTCATCGTTAGGTCGAGACTTATGAGTCCTGGTCTCGGTCCATCTGGCTGGTAGATGTAGATGGCTCCATCACGACTGGGTTCAATAGCCCATATGTAGTTATCCACTGGAGGACCATATTCATTGTGTGTGTCTGACCTGTTCCTCCTATGATATATGGTCTCCACCATTGGTGTTTCGGACACCACAGGCCTGCTTGAGTTAGTATTCAGGTGCCCACTGTCTGACATCATTGAATGGATCTTTTGGGGGTGGACATACTCCCACAGGTTCCTGCCTGTCTTTCGGTCAACTCCATGTAATTTCCCATCGACGGTCGCCAGAAGCACAAAGTCTTCTACTTCCCAATCCTCAAGACTACGCGCAGTGTGCGGCGAAGACAGTCTATTAGACGGTGCTGCAACGGCAGAGTTGTCTGCCGGAGCCAAAGTTCTTAAGGCGCTCGCATCTGGATGGATACGAAGATTGTTGTTATTGATGCCTACATCGGTGTAGGTCTTTCCATAAGGTTGCGTCGGTTGTCTTTCAAGTTGGGGGACCTTTGTGACATCGAGACTTTCGGGTTGTGATTTCTGCTGAATCGCAGGTCTTGGCTGCTGCTGAGCTTCGACGAGGAAAGATGCTAAAACGAGCAGAGCGAGGCATAATCGCACGTAGTTGACGACGCCATCACCATAAGGCCGCCGTTGCGGCATATTGATTGGGCAACAATGTTGTAGATATTTGTGTTGTAGTGGCAGATGTTCAAGTCGATCTCATTGTGTTGAGTGCGGCGACACAGTCTGATGAGAGGATCTTGAGTTCACAGGTCTGCTCGGCTGTTGCGAATTAAGCTGGTTACTTGCTGCCTAGTCTGGATCCTTAACTCCTTAACAAGGCAATTTCAAAACTACCTATGGTCGTATGTCTTCGACGGTGGTAAGTAGCGCGCGGTTCAGACGCTGTTGAAATCTTGATATTCAGCCTAGCTCCGGATGATCGCAAGCTAGACTACAAAATTAAGAGAGAACGTGGTAAGAATGGTGAAATTGACGAATAGTTGATAAAGTGTGCTCAGTAGATGGAGAGAGATGGGGTGAGATGGTTCGGGCGACTTGGATAGGATGAAGAGAGTGATGGGCTTGGAAAGCTGGTGGTGGTGTGATTCTCGGCAACCAATTAGGCTAAGCGTACTGTGGAGGGCGGGTTGGGGCAACGATGCTGTACCTTGATTTAGTAGCGGCGGTCAAACGTCCCTCACTTCGAATAGTGAAAATAGACAGTACAGAAAGGACAATTGTCCAGGAGGATCGAAGATGCAAGATGCGAAGTTAGTCTGGTCTTCTCTTTCTCAACTGTTCCTGTTGAAAGGATTTTCGTCTGTCGTCAGCTTACACGCCTCTTATGGATCGATTGTTTGTACAAATTCATTCCACCTCGGGTTCGTTTCAACCTTCCAGCTTAGAAGGCCTCGCCGTCTGATCCCCAGACCCCACAATATACCTACCTATATTTCTCTTATTACCTACTTGATCGATAGATTCCAAAAAGGTCATCTCCCGCGTCTCTCCAGCGTTCTGGTCGAAATACGTCGAAAGCATGTAGCACAGATGGTATACCAAGGCCATAAATTCCGTCCGATAACAGTTTTACATATCTGGCGAGGCCGTGTGAACTTCTGGTGGTCAGACATGAGATGCAGTATATGAAACATAAAAGGGACATCGGTGGCGACGAACAAGCGAAAACTGCTTCGATATCGTTTAGACCTTGAGCTCCTAGGGAGTGTCTGGCCTTTCATATTTTATGTATATTAATCTGAATGTCGTTTTGTTAATATGGTCTCCACCTGTACTCCTTAATAGTATACCTCCCTGATAGTGTTGCCTGTAATAACCATATACTCTTTCAGAGCTCTACTATACCCCCGAGGTCATGCAAAGCTTTGTAGAGCTATTAATGCATGTAACACAGTAGTTGGGGAACTCCGGTTCTGATCTTTTCTCTTCAACTTTCTGTTTCCTTCGCGATAGTCTATCAGGGTCGGCGAATCTATACTTGCACTGCATCTTCACGCCTCTGCTTGGTCTCCCTAGTACGTTACACTCACTCTATAGAGCCCTTGCGGAAGCTCCACCAGTGGATGCCAGAATTCGTGGCGGCGGGCCGTGCACTCTCTTATTTACCTCAACGCGTCCAAACCCTCTACCTTTAGCACCAAAATGCCAGCTAACACGAGAGCTACTGAACGCGTTACTCTCCTCCTGAGCCTTCTAAAGGTCGCGGAGCTGATACCGTAAATCGTACTCGGATTCTGACGCATATGACAAACAACACGGGAAGAAAGGGGCAGACAGAATCGCGAAAGAAAATGGCATAGACGGAGGAATTGCAAGGCGATGGATGAAGCTACCGAAGGAGATAGGCTCTCGCGCGTATAGGACTACAATAAACACCTCTTTTATACTCGGTCGGAAGTCGAGGATCTCGAAGGACACTTGTAAAATGGTGTGCGACCATAGGCGCAATCCAATCCAAACATCGAGTTATGAAGCCTTGATCAAATATCACGATCTACCAGTCAGCATACGCCAGCTCCGGCGTAAATTGAATGGCATACAAACAATGGCCAGAAGTGTTGGCCCGCCTTTATGAGGAAGGTCATCTCGGACACGAATCGCTCTGAACGCGTAGCCCATGCGCTTATGCGCTTGGACACGAGGAGAAATCGATTACACAGTTTTGGTCAAAGGTTGTATTTACAGACGAATTCCATGTTGACCGAACATCTTTAGCCACAGAACGAATAGTTCGAGAGGCAGGGACTCGATACGAAGACGAGAACATAGTATAACGACCTGCTTAAAAGGGGTTCGGTTTCACTGTGCTGGATGGATTAATTGGAATGCGAAGTGCGAGCAACTAGCCTTCTGTAATGACGAGGAGGATCCAGAAGTAACTCCTGCATATCCTAGCAAGCCTCGGTGGCGCCCGAAGACTGAAACAGAGGAGGAATACGTTAAGAGAGTCTAAGTATGGGGTGCTAGTAAGCCAAATAAGCGAGAGGTAACGGTACAGGGCAATTCGATGACCGAGGCCTTTTGGAAATCATTACTGCGATTAAAAGGCGTCTTAAGGACTGGTTGTCGTAAAAATCGATGTGACCAGAGCTTGCAGACACCTTTTCCCCTCGCGATTCAAGGATATAATTTGCCATATCTTTCACATCAGCCAGCCGGGGTATGGCGGCTGGAGAGGTAGCTGGCACTGCCTCTCTGGTGAGCACTTGCTGTGTATACTCTTCTCATGGCCAGAGTCAAGGAAGACAGCTTGTGCTGGTAGGTTCGAATCCTGCGGCTGCCAACCCATCGTGCTCATGATAACAGCGTGGCTAGTAGAACGATGGATTTGCGAGTAGCGACGGCAACCTTGAAAGCGACTGTCACTCGATCTCGAACTGTCCTTAGGGCCCGACAATTCACGCGCGGCTCCAGTCACAGTGGCAGATGGGATTGTGCTGGGGAGCGATCACGGGCGGTGGTCGTGTTGGAGGATGGTGGCTGCAGTGGAGCATTCGTGCAAGCCGGCAGCAACTCCCCAGGGTTTTTCTACCTCAACACAGCCTCAATTGGACCACCCAGATCTCAGATGGGGTAACATCATACACTGTACACAAACCAAGCACACAGCACATACAATTCTGTGGATCTGAGAGAGCATCACCCCTTTCTGCAGCCGTAGTCCTGCTCGACAGATTCTTGAACCCTCATTGAAGTGACACCACCAACTTACAGAGCACATAGCAGGTACTTGGCCCACACAAGGGCACACACAGTTACACTATTCGGGGGAGTCAGGGTCTTGGAGGATTTGGTTTAATAGGAGCACGGAATGGGCGGTTTGGACGCGAGAGAAAGTTGTTGAGAAGGGTTTTCCCTGTGAGGACCAGGGGGGCCATGGAATCACGGTTGCTGTGACCAGCGGAGTTGCAACATGACTTCACTGTGGCCGTAGCCCACCAGGTATCTAGGGGCCGCAGACATAGCAGGACAGTTGTTCGCCCAGTCAGAGCCTTATATCACAGTCACGAACAGAGCACTACTGTCAACGGATATGTTAACATGAGTAAATAGAAGCCAGACCGCTCAGTGGAGGAGGTTGCTGGTCACACGAGTGTAATGAAGTGAGGTGCGTCTCCTGAGGCAGACGCAGCTCGGCAACTGGTGCCAAA
This sequence comes from Calycina marina, assembly GCA_019669825.1. NCBI lineage: Eukaryota > Fungi > Ascomycota > Leotiomycetes > Helotiales > Pezizellaceae > Calycina > Calycina marina. The sequence goes on from MU253749.1 coordinate 121,137, forward strand.
GCTGGGTCATTGCGGCATAGCTGTCCCTACGATGGACGGCTGGAACCGAGTATGAATAAATGAATGAAAAATGAGCAAGCAGGGGTGAGAACTCTCTCGAATCTTGATCAAGTATATTCTGAACAATTACCTCCTCTTTTAGCTTCGACAAATTTGACATTTGCTGGCCGTCGCTAGGGGAGAGTAGTTCGGCCGTTTATTATACCGTTTAGTTTCGAAAGGGGTAGTTCATAAAGTTTTGCAGCCTGACAGCTTAGATTTTTAGTTGTTCGAATAGCCTCAGTAGCTAGAATAATTTATGATCCTTGTAGAATGAGTAACATAATAGAAGTTGAGAAAATCGCTTTATAAAGGTTGGAACTTCGCCACAACTGATCCGGATCCTGATAAACCAGCTTAATATAGATTTTATTATATTCTTACGCCTATCAAAGGGAGCGTAAGAACTACGGTCTAGTATCTAGACCCTTTTATTAAGGAATACTATAGGGGTGCGATATTCAGATCTAAACAGGCTAACACAAAGTGGATACCGGTATTAGTGATCGTAGTGGATAATACTGGCTCAACGAGAAAATATTGGGAACTAGACAACCCCTTAACCCTCCCTCTCTGCCTTGAGACAGACTCCTTGCTCAAGAACTTGACAAGAGCATCTGCCGATGTCTGTCAATCCCGTCGATAACGAATGGACTTCTGTTGCGTCCAATGAAACGTTAGCCATAGTTAGCAGAAGAATTTACTGCATCGACTCAGATCAAATAGCCGGGTCTTCTGTTAGATTCGAATGTCTGTTATGTGTGCTGTGTAGGTAGCTAGACTTTGAAGAGGTACTGCATAGTAGACGCGATGCTGGGACTGGATCTTCTTAGTGTTTCATTTTATTTACTGACGCCCAATCGCGGCATATCTAAATGCTATAATACTCCACTGCTACCGAAAGCGTTACCTCCAGGTATGTGTGCACTTTTGTTATTACCAACGCTGCGCTTGTCCAAACAAAATGCGAATCTAGATACCACTCGCTTAGCTGGATGGTCCACTTGGGTCAAGCGTCACACCAGCAGCAATCGTTGCCCATCCAATGAGTCTGTAAATCTGTCAACTTGCATAATTCATGATAGGAGTGAAAGTACTAACCGCCAATGCTTCTCAATACGACGACTAAGCGCAATCTTTTCACCAGCAGTAGTGCAAGCAGGACTGGTCAAAACCAACTTAGCAGCATCAGCCTTGACGGCCATAACCTTGGCTCCAGTAGCAGTAGATCCAATGTTCACCATCAAAACCTCATTCTTGGTAAGTTTGGCAACCTTCGCTTGCTTTCCATCAGCAGTCTTGACACCGAGAAGTCTTCTCAGCAGGTAGTAGTTGACCTCAATCTCGATGAATATTTTCGGCAATTTGCCCTTGTGGCCGAGGACGAAACCAACGAGACGATCAGCACGGCAGAGCGTAGGATCAATTCTCGTTCCAACACCGATAAGACCACCAGGAACGGCGTACTTGAGCTCATTGTTTTCCGAGTTCAGCGTGACGATTCTGCTAAAAATTGGCGTGCACTTGATAGCTCCCTTCTCGTCACGGGTAACAATTCCAGGACGGATCTCGATTTCATCGCCGAGCTTTATGACACCGTGCAGGATCGATCCACCAGCAACACCTCCCTTTAAATCCTCAATTTCGGCACCTGGCTTGTTGACATCGAACGATCGAATGACAATCATCTGTGGGTCCATGGTGAAATCTCTAGGAGGAACTGGGATGGTAGACACAATGGCCTCGTTGATTGCATCGATGTTGAACTTCAACTGGGCAGAAATCGGGATGACTGGAGCTCCCCCAGCAACTGTTCCTCTGATGAACTTCAATATTGACTGGTAGTGTTGGTTTGCTCCCTCTTCCCGCATCAGATCCACCTTGTTTTGTAGGATAATGATCTTGTCGAGCTTCATGATTTCGATGGCAGCCAGATGCTCGGAAGTTTGAGGTTGTGGGCAGGTTTCGTTACCAGCTATCAGGAGGAGAGCAGCATCCATGACTGCGGCTCCTGACAACATAGTGCTCATGAGAATGTCGTGTCCGGGGCAGTCCACAAATCTTTGGTTCTGTCAGTGCTTCTCTATCTTGACTGCCATACTCGAAACTTACGAGACATGTCTCAGCAGACGATATGTACCACTGCACCCCTCTCGCTCACACGGTGGGTCGACCTCTTTCTCGCTCTTGTAACTTCTAAAGCACCCAGGTCTCGGGCATTCTTGGTTGTCGCACTGGTATATCTTGGCATTGGCATAACCAAGCTTGATCGTAATATTCCGCTCCAACTCGTTCTTGAATCTGACAGTCTGCACACCTGATATCGCCTTCACAACAGTCGATTTTCCGTGGGCGACGTGTCCAATGGTACCAATGTTGATCGTTGCTTGTCGCGCAATAATCTCTGGGGTGAGAGGATTCAGCGATTTGACATCTAGGTCTTTAGGATCGGTCTGATCTGGTAAACTTGGGCGGGCAACTTGTGGCAGAACCTCCTTCTTATGAGATGTCTTCATGACAGACCTCAGCGGCCTCTCGTCCTCGACAAAGTTCTCATTCTCCTCAAAGGTCTGTCCATCGTCGGCAGACTCATGTCCAGAGTCTGACTCGGACTCCATATCGTTCCCGTACTTGTCGCCTTTCTCCGCCATGATGGGTGGTTATGTGTCTGTAGTATGGGATTTGTGAGAGTTGAAGGCGGCGGGGTACGTTTTTTTGGTTGTGGGGATCGTCTGGAGGTCAAGCTCTTCGATTTGAATTTCGAGGCTTTCGCGGGCTTCTATCCGTAGGAGACGATTTTGCAAATACTGTGGTACTGCTTGAACGTCGTATTTATTGCAGTATGGGTAATGTACGGGAGTGGCAGATATATTTCGAAGTCGACCAGTTTGGTGGGATGAGTCAAAAGCTGGGCTTTTTGCCTGAGGCTGCAAATGTTGTTGTCCATCTCGACCATTGAAACATCAACCCAATTCCAAAATTTACATACTTCAGCAAATTTCTCCTTGTCTTTCAGCCACTTTTAAGACGTTGCTAGTTATGGCTCATGCAATTTTAACTTCAGCGCAACTGCTGCCACGCTTCTTACTCCCAAGACTTAGTTGGCAAAGCATGCAAGCTAATCCAGCACATCTACAAGCCATTCGAGCTCTGAGTACCGCTTCCACGAGCTATACAGGCTCATGCAAGGACATAGGAAGGCCAACAAAGCATCGCACCAGTTGCTCCGTAAATACTGCATTCCACACACCAAATTCAAGCATCCTACAAAGCCTGGCGCATCGTCGGGCATTCCATGCTACATCTCGTCAATCTCGAGATCACCACTTCGACACTCTGAAGTTTGTCCAAAGGCTGAAGGAGGAAGGCTTCACGGAAGAACAGTCCGTAGCGATGATGAAAGTTCTCAGCGATGTCATTCAAGAGAGGTTCGTTGAGAGACGCCACGGGGCTGCATATCTACTAACGTAGCTCAGTATACAAAATCTTACACGAACTATGGTCCTTCGCGAAGACCAAGCTAAAGCGACATACGCGCAAAAAGTAGACTTCACAAAGCTGCGATCAGAGTTACTCTCCGCAGACTCAACAGAATCATCCACCACTCGCGCCACGCATGAACGTTTGACGAACGATCTTGCGAAACTGAACAGCAGACTACGAGATGAAGTAGGCCGGACACAGGCTTCTTTCAGACTAGACCTGAACTTGGAGAAAGGCAGGATACGAGAAGAAGCGAATGTCCAGGAATTGAAGATCAAGGAGACAGAGACCAAGATCGAACAAGAGGTAGCAGGACTAAGGGAGAAGCTGGAAGCTGTGAAGTTTCAGACGCTGCAGTGGCTCATGGGAGTCTGCACTGGCGAGTATACTATCCCGAAGCTATGTTTCATTCACTAACGCTGAAACAGGTACTGCTGCTCTGATACTCGGTGCCTGGAGATTGCTCATGTAGTGGCTACATTTACTATATGACGATTGTACAAAACAATTTCAGTAGACGGCTAGCATCTGTGTTTGATGATCTGTGCGTCAGTTGTTTTCGTCATTGAAATGGCATTTGCCCACCTGAGCAGTTCTTCAACATCGCAGCCACGGGCGTTCTAGACAAGCTTTTGGGACAAGTCAACAGTCTGCTCTCTTGATACCGATATCCAGCCGTGTACGCAGACACCTCATAGTGTTCTATCGCTGCAAAAGGACCTGTCGCAGCTAGCGTAAAGCTTTATCCGTCTACTCGGACAATGTGATATTCTCTACGAGTAAAAGGCACTTGGCTGTCAGCGCCAGCCCAGCTGTCTATTCAAACGATTTGACATGGGAGAGTTCTCAAATTGCTTTAAAATGCCAGCGTCGGCTGGTTGAAACGATTTGGTACTGTTTCCCAGCTGAAGCAGCTTGGAGCTTCCGAGCTCCCATGTCAAAGTTGTTCGACCTCTCAAGCGATTTGGTGACATTGTGCTGCTGTTCATATCTCAGAACCACCAGTGTTTCCGTTGTCCCATTTTTAGGAAGCTCCAAAGCCCGACCCAGTTGAATGTGGTACATATATTGATGCCTGGAATACCAACGCTAAATATTGAATCCAGTATTGCACCGGCTGTTACTTCTCCTTCTGTATCGTAATTCACATGAGAGCAGTAGCCTCTGAGCACTACACTCCAGTGGTTCCTGGAAATCAGGGGTTGAAGTGTCAAGGAATGTATATGATCTAGATTTGACTATAAGAGATTCTCGAGGAAGAGAAAGAAGTTCTAAGAACATTAAGCTATATATACAGGTGAGTTGTCAAGTGTGGAATGTGTCATAGGACGAGTCCTGTTCCTGATCCACGATCCACGATTCTGATTGCACATACTCTACACCATCCCCCTCCTAGACTAACCCTCTCTCCGGCTGTGAAAAGTTCGCGGTGTTAAGGGTGCCGAAAGGGGTTTAGTGCGACGGCTAGCTTCTCACCACGTTCTATCCTCAAACTGCACCCTCTTTTTGGTTGCGCGAGACGTCTGCCGGGTTGGTATTACCATTAGTTCAACGGCAGTTGACATAGGCGTAGGCGCGGCTATTGGTTCTGGGATGGTGGGGTTTAGTGTTATAACAATTATTGTAGGAGGGTTTGAGGCTGGTTCTGCGGTGGGTAAAATCTCGTTGTGGGCGACCTTGATCTCCTCTTTGGTGGATTTAGCTGACTTCTTGTTAGAGGCGTGGAAAAGTCTCATTGAGGCAGTGGCGTCGACGGCATTGGCTAGCGGTTTCCAAGAGTCGTAAGAGCTTTCGTAGCCGCGCCAGCGAACCTGGCATTCGAAACCATTTCTGGTGCGGCGAGAGTTAAATGAGGTCTGTATTCCCCAGAGTTGATCATCCGTAACGGCAACTCCAATCGCAGGAGGCGGTGGATTGGTCTGGCCTGGCATACCCTCCCCGGTGGCAGGTACGATCACATCGTTGTTACGGCTGTGAGGGAGTAAGGTCATTTCGTGGGGGAGCTCGAGGCGGCAATGATGAGAGTGAACGGAGAGGATCTTGAATGGGCCGTGGTATTGGTGATCTAGCTTGTGAGAAGGTCGTTCAGACACAATGTTTTTGGCACTTAAATAGACCATGTCTCCAGCTTTGAACAATGGATTAGGGCGCCTCTTCTTATTAGAGTGGCGCTCCTGAGTCTCCTGGGCAGCTCGCATATTTTCCTTTAGCATTTGAGTGATCTCCCCCATCTTTCTGACGTATTCGTTGCCCGCGAAGTTGGGGGTGAGGATGTGGTCAGAGGGGTCGTCGGGTGGAGGCTCAGGCGGATCGAAGTCCATTGGAGGGTGATAGGCGCTGTTGGCAAAGAATGGAGTGATGCCGGTTGTTGAGCTGACTGTGGTGTTAAGGGCGAACTGGCACATGGGGAGCCATTCGTGCCAATCTGTCATTTCAATGGCAATTAAGGCTCGTAGGAAAAGTCGGATATCTTAGTTAGCTTGCCTCACTAGTAGTCGGGCGAGCGTTGCAGAGTCAATATTACTATAGCATTCGATAATCACCTTCTCTTCGGGAAGTCGGTCGACAAATACCATAATAAAGTCGTATCCGCCAGAATCGACAAAGGGGCAAATGAAGTCAATTGTGATATCTCTTCACCGGTGTATAGGAATAGGCAAATGTTTGAGAACCCCGGGGGTTTTAGATGAGAAATAGTGTCCCTATCACCCGTGGCAAGCTGTGCGTAATATCCTTAGATCGGAACTAAGGGAGGGCCACCAATATGAGCGAGTGAGTATTTCCCCCATCTTATTATGGCCAAGATGCCCAGTGAGAGGTTGGTCGTGGATGGTTTAAACAAGAAAGGCCCGGATATTGTTATCGCCTAAGGATATATAAAGTCTGTTACGGTAGTATAGCTGATCTTGGTAAATTTTGGCTTCGGAGAGGTTGAGGACTCTACAAGTTTGTGTTCCCTCCGCTACTAGCTTCTCTTTTACTTCCGTGGAAAGTATATGATCTTTATATGCTGCTGCGATCATTCAAAGTAGTTTCTCAGTTGTAGATTCCTCCCAATTTCAGCTTCGACGTCTTCGAGGATGGTAGGGTATGCATAGAGTTCGGTTTCCCAGTCGAGCTCGCCGAGTGTGTCATGGCCCCTGGAAAGTGTGATAGAGGAGACTTCGAGAGGGATGTTGGGGAAATCGACTAGGACTTCTGCGCTAAGGTTAAAAGGCTTTGAAACAGTCCTGATTCTGGTGCTCCCTACGAGGGTCGTTGGCGTGTTGAGGAGAGGTGCGGGCGTCTGGCTTACCGCTGGTTTTGCCAGTGACTGGTTGTATTTCAAAGGACAAACGAGAGACAAATTCATTCCAACGGATCTGGCGGCGGCTAAGCATCTTGGTTGTCATAAAGCACTGTAAATTACGGTGGCCGGTGAGTACTGTGATCTCATGGTCGAGTCCCTCAAGTTCTGGGCGCCAATGCTCGAGACAACGGACTATGGCAAGCAATTCCTTGTCTTAGAGCTCTTAATTGCATTCATCGGGGGAGTGTTTTTGGACAGAAAGGCGACAAAGTGGAGAAGACCGTCAGGGCCGGATTGTGAGAGAATTCCCGCAGATTCATAGTCGGATGCATCACACTCAATCATCACGGCCTTCAATGGGTCGAAATGAAGGAGGATTAGTGTAGAAGTGAAGGGAGCCTTGAGTTCAGCGAATGCTGCTTTCCGGGAGTCGTTGAAATCGAAATGAATGATCTTATGGGTGAGCTGAACTAGAGGTATAATTGTAGAGAAGTTGCGAATAAACCTGCGGTAGAAGTTGACAAATCCCAAGAATGCTTGCACTCTTTAAGTTTCTCTAATGGTCCCCAATGTGTTATGGCTGACACTTTGGCTGGGTCCATTTTCATGCCATTCGTGGAGACGATCAGGCCTAGATACTTGACTTCTTCTACCTCAAATTTGCACTTACGGACGTCGAGTTGAAGACCTGCGTCGAGAAGGGCTTTGACGACCATGGTGACGTGCTTTCGATGGGATTGGGGATCATTTCTATAGACTAGCATATCGTCGATATACGCGGTGCAAAAAGTGTCGAGATATGGGCGTAAGACATCGTTGATTCGCTTCTGAAAGGTCGCCGGCGTGTTAGACAAGCCAAAGGGTATGACGAGAGTTTTGAAGGTCATAACGAGTACGTAAGGCTGCCATTCATTCCCTCCCCTCCTTGATTCTAATTCTGTTAAACCCATTAATAACATCCAGCTTGGTATAGATCTTTACGTGAGCAAGACGGTCTAGTGTCTCCTGGAGTAAGGGAATAGGATATCTGTCCTTAATTGTGACTGCGCTCAGTCCTCGACAACCAACGTAAAAACAAAGTCCGCCTCCTAACTTACGAGCAAACAAGGCTGGAGAAGAAGCTGGGGACGAACTGGTACGAATAAATTATTTTGCAAGGTTGTCGGTCAAGAAATCCTTAAGGCTCAAAAGCTCGTTAGTACTCACATCGTAGAGAGCTCCCCGAGGCGGCTCAGTACCGGGTTGTAACTTAATCTCTGGGTCTATGCCGTCACAGTGAGTTGGCAGAGCATTAAATTCTTGTACGTCCCAGGCGGGTAAGAGATGATAGAGCCACCGGGGTACGAGGGTTGCAGTATCGACGAGAGGTTTGGGCTTGTACTTTTCGAGGGCTTTCTCAACGTCCTTCATACTAGCGGAGTAAGCTATGAGAGAGTCTGTTAAGATAATCTCATCTGAAGTTGTGGTATCAGCTGTTACACGCTCTCTTAATCTCCAAACATAATCAGACTATTCTGAATTCGCTAAGGAAAACTCCGGAAGGGCTACGCCAAGCGGGAGATTGAAAACTGGGTCGATATATGATAGAGGAGACGGTGGAGGATGCTTGTGAGGTATGTAGTAGTGCGGTGGTGGTGATTTTGATTCAGGAGGAAAAGCGCCACGGCGCTTCAGCTCCATGTCGATGTCGAATATAGACGCGGAAAAGCACTCAACATTTTGATTTTTCAGGAGTATTTTAGACGGTAGCACCATTCATAACTGGCTTTGCAGGAGGCTTGGTGTTTTCGGTCGGGATTAGAGTATGACGTGGTTTGCGGAATCTGGGTAGAACTCTATAAACCTTGAGGGTACGGCAGGAGGGAGGGAGGTAGTTGGCCCGGCAGTGCTCTGATTTGCCAAATACCCTACTATTCGCAGACCAGTGGATATCGGGTCGTGTTGCTCAAGCCATGGCTTCCCAAGAACAAGCGGATATTGACCGAGTGCGGTGACGAAACAATGAAGGTAGAATTCGGAGTGAGTGTTAATAGAAAGAGATAAATGTGTCTTGTGGCTAACGACTTCAGCGGAAGATTCTCTGCCATCGACGACGTTTAGACGATGGGATGAGATAGATTCGAAAGGAAGAGAGTGTTGGCGCGCAAAGGAAGAATCAATGAATGCATAAGCGGTTGCACTTGAGTTGAATAGGGCCTGAAACGAAAGTTTTGTGTCGTTAGGTAGAACTATAGAAGCTTGAACTACTAAATGAGACGATTTCAGCTTTATCCTAGGATCGACAGAGATGGGGGAAATGTTCAGAGTCTTCTGCTTTGCAGAGCGTCTCTGACGGCGCGTGGGTTTCACGGAGACCTCTATTTCAAAGCAGCCGCAGCGAGAAGAGCTTCATTAGAGGCGGAGGGACATCAGTTGCTCACGTTATTTCTTCTCTTTTGCCGCAATCTTTGGACATTCCACAGTTGCATGGTCCCCTCTATCATAGAGACACAGCCGGGCATCGAGACGACGCTTCTTCTCGTTGGGGTGGAGCTTGCCGTTGATAAGTTGAGTGAGGTCGAGCTGGCTGATATCCATAGCATCGGGTGCGGTAGCTATAGGGGCAGCTGGTGCGATAAGCTGAACTGCAGTCTGGAAGGTGCAAGGGGAAGGGGACCAGTTGCCAGTCTGTTGGCTATGGGAGGAGGATTGAGCCAGGCTCTGGCCAAAAATAAGGTCCTCCGTCCTAGTGAGAGCGACGTATTCAACAAGGATGATAGGGAGAGGCTTAGTGCGCTGGGTGTTGTTGAACTTGGCGTTAAGGCCAAAGAGAAAGGCTTCTAAAACGTCTACATCCTTCCCATTAAACGTATTGACCTCGATCTTGGCCGACTTCGATAACCTAGGGTTCTCGAGTTCTCCTCCGCGGATATCTTTTAACGTGGCAATGACTTCGCTAAAATGCCTTTGCTCGGAGGCGAAATCACGTTCAACTTTGGAATAGGAGGAGCGTAGGCTGAGGAGTTGTTTATTGAGGGAAGTGATATGTTGCTGAGCTTGGGTGAGGTTGCTTGTGAGAGCGGTGCCTTGCGTATACTGTTGTTGATTGACCTGTGTGGTAGAGGTAAATTGAGTGAAGAGGACATTAAATATATTTATTTACACGAATTCGACTGCTTCGATGAAGGTGTTAGCAATATAACGTCTAGCTGATAGAACGCTTGTTTTATAATCCAAGTATCACTCTTTCATACTCATTAAACACCGCACTCAAAGGGTCCAATATGACAGCACTCATAAGACAAGCAGCACCTCTGTCTCCCCGATTAGACGAGATTCTAGAATCTTTGATTGAGCAAGCCAAACGCCTGATTGAGACCTTTCGCACCGTCAAGGCAACCTTATCTCAACCGCCAGTCCCGCCGCAGCAACATGTACCAATGTCCTGTTTCCACTCGCTCATACCAGCATCTCCCTTAACGCTGAACGCTGACTCATCACCTTCCATAAAGAAGTCTCTCCCAACCCCGATCTACGCGCTGCATCTCGTGAAGCCGAGAATTTTCGAGGACTTCGATCTTGAGACAACTACACGCGAAGATCTCTTTTTACTCATCGATACTGTATAGAACAGACATGAGAAACTTGATCCTGAAACTCGCAAGCTTCTTGAGAAAATGCATAGGAATTATGCTATCAATGGTTTGAAGTAGCCTGCTGGACCAGAGCGCGAGAATTTCAAGGAAATCAAAGCGCGAATTAGTGAGCTGCAGAGTCAGTTTCCGGCGAACCAGGGTCGGGATGTTACATACATCTGATTCCACCCCTGCCCCCGGAAGAACTGGATGGTGTATCGGAGGATCTGGTTGCTAGACTTCAGGATGGAGAAGGTGAGAATGTTGGCAAGTTGCGTCTGGATATCAGTAATGTGAATTTAGGCACTGTATATCGCTTCACCAAACATGGCGAGTCTTGCAAACGCTGCATGATCGCCTACATCAACGTCGTAGCTCAAAATGCGTCAGTTTTTAGGGGAATGGTCTTACTGCGAGATGAAGTCGCTCGACTTCTTGGCTATCGAAACCCTGCCGCTTTTCGGTTGGAGGGAAAGGTGGCGAAAACTTCAGAGATTGTGAACTCTTTCCTCGGCGTTTTACGAGCGATGCTAGCTAGTGGTGGAGAGAAAGAGCTGGATGTGCTCAGGAAAATTGAACAAAATGATCTTCAAGCTCGGGGTGAAGCCGATGGTGGCAATCTCTATCCTGCAATTCATTTTATTACGGGGCAGGACTACTTGAAAAGGAGTACTTGGCTGATCATCAGAAGATCTTCGAGTACTTCTCGTTGTAATCCATAGTGCAAGGCATGCTGAGCTTCTTCCAGCACTTATTTGGTTTGAAGATTGCGGAAGTCGCGAGCGACGAGCAGAATGGTGTGGTATGGCGTAGGGATTTACATCTATTCGGTGTCTGGGGTAGGAAGAAACAATGGAATGCATTCCTTGGATGTTTGTATGTGGACTTGTTTCGTCGAGAGGGTAAATATGTTGGGCCCAGGGCGGAATTGCTGCAACCTGTACGTATTGAACAGCTCGTCCTCTTTCTCAAAGAAGCTCCGACATGACCAGAGCTTCATTCGCGAGGACGGTAACCATCAGCATACCGTAAGCGCCCTGGTCCGCGGCTTCTTCAAGCCGAGTCTGTTGAAACACAGCGAAAACATGATGCTCTTTCAAGAGCTAAGTTATGGCATCCACGATCTCCTATCGAAGACCAAAAACTGGAACTTTTGCGGAGGAAGCACAGCTCCAGACTTCTCAGAAGCACCTAGTCAGATGCTCGAGAACTGGTTCTGCCTACCTTGAAAGCACTTGGTTGTTACTATCTTAGTCCAGTTGGTCAGCCAGATAGAATGCCAGATGAGATGATCGAGAGGCTCGTTCGCACAAAACATGTCAAAGGAGCTTTTTCAGCTGCGAGTTTTGCATTTCAGCATGTACGAAACTCGGTACACCACCTAATGAGCCGGCAAGCGCTTGAGTATCTGGACTTCTCGGTCGTATGAAATAAGACGGGCGCTGATTTGGTTCCTGCACAGGTTCCTGGTGGATATGATTGGGGCCACGGATTTCTGATGACGATAACTGCTTGGTTATCTACTCAGTGACCGCTAAGATACAGATCTCAGAACGCTCTCCTGGGCCAGTTTCAATAGTCGTGCAATTCTGTTGAAGCACTACAAACTTCTTGATATTTGTGCTGGCAGACAATTTTACGGTGTTCGCAGTGGAAACGAACCTGCGATCTTATGCATGACCTTGCCAATCATTGTAGGGATACTGAATGCGAAGCTGACACTGAAGCCGATGGTTACGCTTATGGTGAAGACGTCTTCGAGATCTCGAATCATCCTGTCTGAGTAGATGCCGAGAGGGATCGCATATGGTTGGGCATGTACATGGATTCATCACATCCGTTTCGCACTATGATGAAATCGGTTGCGACTGCCTACACACACCTAGTAATGCTGGAGTTGTTTGGACAAGCTGGTCAGCCGCTTTTATGTCTCTTGTCAGATGGTTGCCTTTAGTTATCGATTATTTCGAGCCTCGAATATGTCATTGTGTTCGACTTCACCGGCCGGAAACATGAATTCCCAGGCTTGCGGTTCCTTAGCAAGTTGGGTGATTGACAACGTGACCATATCGGTAAGATGTGTTTCTAGTTTGGTAACAGTGAGAGCTAATATTTGATAGATTATGTCAAGACTTCGGTTTTCGGATTGCATCAAACAGTCCGAGAGAACTGGTCATAGATGCAAGGTGGGACCTCTAGGCGGAAACTCACAAATTGTTGCTTTTGGTTACCGCTTAGCTTCACACCGGTGCTACCCACGAGGGTCAGATCTCCTTCAGGTGGCTGTCGAAGATCGGCATCGAGGGCACATGCTTTAATGACTGTCTCATATCATTTAGCATCGAAATCCGGCCCGGCAAGCACATTTTCTCGTATACTCCCGCCAGTGGCCCATGGATTCTGATCACAGAATGCCGTTGAGACTCTTGAGGCTCATGGCAAGCTGCAAAACTGCGGCAAGTCTCCTAGAAGCCCTTTGAGGAACATGGACTTTCCACAGCCTACTTGTCCTAGGATCACTGTAAGAATTTCAACCTCGACAGATGCTGTTACCTCCTTTGCAACATCGGCTTCAGACCCGGATCACCCGAAGCTGCACTGGTCCACAGTTATCTCATGCGTGTCGCGCCGATTCAGAGATACTATTGTCACTCCTGATTGACCTGTGTAAGAGTCTGTACTAGTTCTGGCGGAGGCAGAGCCAGAAGATCTCTGATCTAACCTGACTGCTCTATTATATATGTTCTTCTTCTCTCAAAGTATCCTAGAGCAGCCTAACCTCTTGGAATCGCATTCAGCAAGTCACCAATAGGAGCTGAAAGCAGTGTGAGAGCTGCCAGGGATGTGATCACCTGGGTACATCTATCCCATCTTTTCCAGACAATTTCGCTACCATTGCAAAAGATGTGAATACAAAGAGATCGGCGAACGTCTCGAGATTTATTACGCGATGTTGGTCATGCGCTATTTGGTCGGTGAAAGGACCTTACCACCTAATGAATTATCCACCGTCTGGACGCGCCAATCTTTCTTTTTTGATAAATCTATCTCACGGCCCCGTAGTTAATGAATACTCTGTGACATCTGATAGGACAGTCCTAGCAACTGATTTTACTTATGGAGCTTAAGATCTCGGAGATGCAATTGATTCTTCGCTGGGCCGCTTGTAGCCACGCCTTTTGTCGAGTAAGTGAAACAGACAAAGCAATAGTCACTGTTCTCAGGGTCAGTAACTAGAACGCAGCCGTAATAAACCTTTGTGACATAATAACTTTGCGTCATTCATGAAACTTTTGAAGATTCTGCTTATCGATAGTATCAAGGAGCGGCGCAATGCAAACGACACCGGGCTGGACGTAGAATAATTAGATGGACCAACTTTTGCTGATGGAACGTTGCTGTACGATGACGATGACTCTGATGAACAAGATAGGAAGTTCCAGATTCTGATTCAGCAAGTGATATCGTGCCGCCAAAGAATTGGACGTCGAAGTAAGTTGAGACCCTATGCCGGAACGATAATATGGGCCTGATTAGTGCTTCCAGTTGGCTGCCAGCGCCGTCCGGCGGAGGTGCATGCTCCATCAATTGTAAGTCCCTACGCTGGTTTCGACCAACACCAGCCTTCAAAAACGGGTCCTATATATGCCCGGTTCTGACCAATCATGCCGAATTCATGGCTGCATTACCTGCGTGAAGCTGGTGCTTTCATGATATTCCGCTGAATTCGGGAAAGCTGACGGTGATACTGTTGATATATCTACAAGTCAAGCCACCACCTCCTTCCCCCACATTTGGAGCTTGTTCGCACTTGCCCTTCTAGGAGTCGGGCTTTGGGCTTTTGCTTGGAGGTAGATATAAGCAGCTTGGATTATTCGTAGGATATTCTGTTGCGAGATTTGGGCCACCGTGCCATAGGTCCCAGACAACTAGCAGGGTATTTGGGTAGCTAATAAGCAGATGACTGGAGACTTATAGGATGAAGCTGAACATAGATTCCCAGACACTGAAAAATGAGTTCGATTCTTTACGTAATGGGACGAGTATAAAGACACCAAATCGAAACGGGCGGTTGCGGGTATGATTGCTATACCTGGATCGACTGAGCGTTTACTAGCTACACAAATGCGAATCTCTAGGCTCTATAGCCCATAGACAGATGCATAAGATACGGAAGAAGTGTTCTATGGGATGCTTCTAAGCCCGTCGCGAAAACCAGTCCGTGTTCAGCTCTATGAAGGCCAACTCGAGTAGCATGGTATACAAGGCAGCGTCCGTCAATTACGCGGAGACTGGGAGAATATACAAACAAGGGAAGGAGATACAAATGGGTTTGTCAAAAAGATCATCTCTCAAAAACCGTGCAGAGAGGCGGGCGCATGAAGAGCAACACCAAGGCAAACCGGTGGAAGGATTCTTAGATCGTTTTGAGCAGGATAGGCGTTACCGGTAGTATGATTGAGATTCAGCTTCATTGCTACGCAGGAGGTAAGTAGGTAGACGTAGTTATATTAGCCTTGAGATCCTCTGAATCTACATAGTATGGAAAGCTGTTGATAACTAGCACGGAGCCTCGCTTAGCCTAGTCCCAAACTGGACTAAGGCAACTAGCCAAGTAGTTCACTCTGTGCATCACGTGGTAGCGTGACAGGGCGCAACTACCGTTCCAGCTCAACAGATCGAATTATATTTACAGGCGAAACGCATATCCAGTCTGGGTCCCAAGTAATTGCCAGTATTCTCCGCGAGCAGGAACGGTGATATAATATGTGTAATATACAAGAAAGGTCTCGTCGCGAAGGCTCCAAATTCCACATCGCTGCCTAGGTAAGTTAGTACGGCAAAGCTGATGAATTAGGGTTCCACAACGATGAAGAAGGTCATATACAACAGCCTCCCATGTATCTCAAACCTCGCCGGCGGCCTACTACAGAAGAGATGCAGAAAAATACCAGCAAATACTTAACAAATGACAGGCTTCGAAGCCTCATCGGGTAGAAGTAAAGTTTGCAGGCGATGCCATGACACAAAAGTATTACGTGGATCAATTACTACCAATACACGCCTCTGCAATGCAAAAAATGAACGAATTGCACCCAGGTCCATGGCTTCTGCAAGAGGATGGAGACCCTTCACACGGTATGCGCAAAAATGGTTTAGCTGCAAGGTACAAAAGAGCAGTTGGTGTGAAGAACTTCTCACGCCCAGCACAGTGTCCAGACCAGGACCCAATAGAGGGTATTCAGAACATCAATCAAATGGTTAGAAGGAGAGTTCTCTACTCAGACGAGGAGGTGAAGGCTGCTTTGCAAGAGGAATGGGGGAGTATAACAGCTGAAGAAATCAGAGCAAGGATATCATAACTACCAAATAGATATCATGAATGTGCTGTAACAAGAGGAGACCCTCAAAAGAGTAGTTTGCGGTAATAATTTACAATAATATTCAGTTTTTCACTACACAGGTGGTTTGTCACGTGCGCGCGATCTAACCTGTCACACCCTAGTGGTACCGTAGATAGTTTGTGATATATCGCGGCTATTGACACTTTATACGGCAAACAAATCTACTTACTACTCCATTGAAGCCATCTGATTCCACTCCTGCCATCGGAGTCTACGGAGTACTTACTGTACAGTATCTACCCCGCAAGGAGAACCCCACCTTCCAAAACTCCGTAGGTATCTATTCAGCGCTGTTGGCATCGTTCTCAGTCATTATCACCAAGAATGGCATCTTCCAAGATTTCCATGGGAGAGTACCTTTGGCGCAGAATTGCATCACTAGGAATCGAGCATGCCTTCGGTGTTCCGGGAGACTTCAACTGTAAGTGTTCTATGACCAACCACGGCGTTTGCATCTTACCCCTACTGATGACATCTCACTCAGTGACACTTCTTGATGAAATCTACAAAGTTCCTGAGCTATCATGGCTCGGTACATGTAATGAGCTCAACGGTGCTTATGCAGCTGATGGATATGCTCGCATTGCTGGCCGGCCAGCAGCACTGCTCACGACCTATGGAGTCGGAGAGCTGTCTGCTATGAATGGTGTTGCCGGAGCCTATGCTGAGCAGGCTGGCATGATTCATTTGGTTGGAATGACTTCTCGACCTCGTGGGTCTCTTTCTGTTCCATGAAGAGTGGTCAAGCTGAAGAAAGTAGAGCAAACAATGAAGGCATTGATTCATCATACCATGGAGCCAGGTATGGATCACAGCATCTACATCGGTATGAGTGAACCAGTACGAAAAACTCACACTTTCCTATGGGATGATGCTATTATGGCTGAGGAGATTGACCGTGTGATCATTGCTGGTGTCAAGAGTAGACTTCCGGTTTTCATCTACATACCTATGGATGTAGTTCAAGTACAGCTTGATGCCTCGCGACTGGAGACACCTCTTGATACTACTATTGAGAACGATAGAGCTGTAGAGAACAAGGTCGTGCAGAGCATTTTGGAAGCTATCAAGAGTGCTAAGAATCCAGTCGTCCTGGCCGACGTTCTCACCACTCGTCATGGTGGTAGAGAGCTTGCAAGGGAGCTTGTCGAGATCACGAACTACCAGAGTTTCTCTACTCCTCTCTCGAAGGGAATCATAGATGAAGATCATCCTAGCTATGGTGGACTGTACAACGGCTCAGGTAAGATCCAATACTGTACTTCCTCACACCTTGGCTGACTTGGAATTCGCAGTCTCATTCCCTGGAGTGGCCGAAGCTGTAGAATCTTCAGACCTGGTTCTCAACCTCGGACCTTTACTTTCAGATTCGAACACCGGCGGCTTTTCTAGAGCTGTTAAGGACGAAAACTTGATCTTCCTGGGCCACGCGTACTGTCAGATCCGAGAAAAGACGTATGAGAACATACACTTCTTGCCCGTACTAAAGAGGATCGTAGAAGAGCTCAAGAAGGAGCCAAAGATTTACAACATTCCATCGACCCACTCAAAGGATAAGATACAGGTGAGATTTGTTTCTCGGATTGTTTTGCAAGGTGCAACTAACCTGTGTAGCCACCAGTATTGAGCAGCATAACTTCGGGCAAGATAGTGCAATCTTACTGCTGGCAGCGGCTCGGCAAGTTCCTGCAACCGAATGATATCGTTCTCGCTGAGTCCGGCACTGCTCAGTTTGGCGTAAGTCCCTCTCGCACTTCCTGATCCAACTAAGATCTAACACATGGGCTCTTTAGATGCCCGATGCAACCTTCCCCAAAAACACGCGCTACATAACCCAGATCTTCTGGTCCTCAATAGGTTACACTGTAGGCGCAACCCTCGGTGCCCTTGTTGCCCAGAAGGAGCTCAAACTCCCTGGCCGCGTTGTCCTTATCGTCGGCGAAGGCTCCCTGCAAATGACTGTCCAAGAACTAGGCTCCTACATCCGCTTCGGCTTTCACCCCATCATCTTCGTCATCAATAATAACGGCTACTCCATTGAACGCGCCATTAATGGTCCCACACAGCGTTACAACGAAGTCAGCATGTTGTGGGACCATCAGAAGATGTTGGAGCTCTTTGGCGCTAGAGAGGAGACCGGGAGGAAAAGTAAGAGTTGGAAGGTCGAAAGTGTGGAGGAGATGGAGAAGGCGCTCGGGGAGATGCGAAAGGAGGAGGGGACGATTAATTTGTGTGAAATTGTGATGGAGGAGTTTGATTATCCGTGGCGGCTGAACGCGCAGCTTGTTGTTGGAAGGGCGAAGGCGAAGGTGCTTGCTGGGAGCTTCTCGGCAAAGCCACCAGGCGTTCTCAAGCCCAATTAGGGCAAGCAGTTGGTCAAACTTGTCTGCCCCCACTGCAGAAGAGAGAGATTCTCGAGTACTCAAATCCACCACTGTTGCCTTGCTCATCGTCGCAACTTCAAAAGCCATGAGGAGGCTGCTCGGGTCGCTAAAGTGGGATAGATGGGAGTGTAGAGGATACAGCTAGCTCAGTAGATATTACGCCTTGACATCCTTCCAAGACTGAATATTGATGATACCTTTATATCTTACTCTCTCGGACTTCCTCATTGGGTTAGCGTGCTGGGAAACTAGCTGTATCAGTACCTTCGCCCACACTCTAGCATATAGGACATTGTTTCTGATGTCGATATACGAGTGTTCTTGGATGAGTCCTGCCCCACAAATCTGAGAGCAAAAGCTTGTTGTAATGGGTAGCTTTCCGAGGAGGCGAAAACGATAGAGCTAGCGCATTAGAACGCTCGGTACTTGAACGCATACTGATCTCACTACGACTCTCGTCTGTTGTTGACATCAAAATGAGTTTGTAGATATTGAATTTCCTGGGGACTTCATAGAGTATAAAGGATCTACTTGTATTGTACATCTACCTCGGTGACAAACCAGACTTGGAATTCCAGCAGAGTTCCGAACATCTAAGTACTCCTCTAAAGCGTAAAGCGGGACTAGCGGGACTAGAAGACCCATTGTTCTGATATTTTAACACTTAGGACCTCTTTCACAGCCTATCAGCGTCTCGCAAACGTTTTTGTTGCATGTCGGAGCCTAGTCGAGTGTTTCCTTATCGGACTAGCTTATTAATATAAGCAAGTTGCTAAGTCGTGCAGACGGACTCACCTACGTGCAGGGGCACATGTCAACGCAGTGAGTCATTCCACGATCTTGAATAGCAGCCATTGGGATATAGGTAATGGCTCGGGGGGGGGGGATGATGGTGTTTCTATGGCTAGAAACTCTGGGTAGTGAGTCAGAATCAAGAGTTAGTTCACGGGGACGTATTTTCATGCAGCTCACGCATTATGTAGATGAAAGGATGTTCTAGATGTCATTGCCATTCATTATTGTTCCGATACAATATGATCTATGGTATAGTACAAGGAAGCCTCAACTTTTTGTTTCGGCATCCTCCATCATGATACAAATCCTGCACCTAACTCCAGAAGATTTTATGCAGATCAGCGCTCACGCTTTCTGGGGGCGCTTCTTATGATGTTGTCGACTCTCAGTAGTAACTAGAACACGTTAGTATGTTTGATGTAGATTTTCAAGTGCAGAGAACATACCTCAGCTGCCTCACTAGCGGAGCTGACCACCGCCTTCTTCAGCTTGTAACTCTCAATCACACCCAACTCCCTCATATCGGTGATTCCACCACCCGGTGTCAGCAGATCAAGGCCATATGTCGTCATGCCATCGTATATCGCCGTTCTTAGCTTAGCAACGAGATCTGAAGAGTCGTAACCTGCATTATCGGCTAGAATGGTGGGTAGTTGTCTCAAGGCAATGGCGAATGCAGAGACTGCAATTTGCTTCTTGCCATCAACTTTGAGAGCGGCCCCTTCGACAGCTTTGGCCATGAGCATCTCGGCGCATCCACCACCGAGTGTCGTCCGTGGCTCTTGCACGGTTTGTGAGAGGACTGCTAGGGCGTCGTGGAGGGAGCGCTCGGCTTCGTCGAGGAGTTGTGCGGTCGCTCCACGGAGGACGATTGTGCATGCTTGCCCGGCTGCAACACCAGAGAACTTGATCAGGGTATCTTCACCAATGATGACTTCCTCGATGAGATCGCAGTATCCGAGCTTGACCTGGTCGGGATGGTCGAATGTAGATGTGATATCACCTCCTGTGACGAGCGCCAACCTCTCGATACCGTCGAAATCAGCGTGCTCGATCGACATTATGCCGGCGTCCGAGAACAGCTGCTCTGGCCAGTTGTAGATCAATTGACGGTTGATGAAACAATTTATGCCGTGAGCCTTGATTTTCTCCACCTTAGCCTTCATCTTATCCTTTTCTGCCTTCTCAAGCTCCGCAAGCTTCCCTGTAGAGCCAACTTTGACACGAGCACCAAAGATCTTGATCTTGTCCGTATCCATAGCAGTGTTTGCGATCAGAATCTTGGCCTGCTCCAACCTCTTTGGCTGATTAACGCCAATCTTTTTGTCCAGAATGAATCCCTCATCAAGGTATGAGTCGTTGAGCTTTCCTCCTGCCTTTTTGATGATCTGTATGTGACTTAAATCCGAAGATCCCTTCATTCTCAGCACAGCATCCACAGCCAACTCTGCAAAGTAGTTTCGATCCTGTGACAGCACTTTGGAGCTCAATGTTGTCCTCGCAATCGCTAGTAGATCCTTTCGAAAAGCCTCTGGGTTGCTGCTGTGATCGACCGCCGACTTCTCGAGCGCTGAGAGAGCTGCCTGACTTGCTATTCTGTATCCCTCGATGATAGTCTGAGGGTGAATCTTCTTGTCGACCAGCTTCTCAGCTTCTCGCAAAAGCTCAGCAGCCAACACAGTGACAGATGTGGTTCCATCTCCTACTTCGTCGTCCTGTACTTTCGAAATGTTGACCAGGACCTTAGCGGCAGCGTTGTCAAGAGCGATAGACTTGAGGATTGTAGCTCCATCGTTTGTGACCATGATCTCACCAGTCGAAGAACTTTGCAAGATCTTGTCCATCCCCTTGGGTCCCAGAGTAGATTTAACTGTCTTTATTAGCTACTTCCCTCCATCTCGAGTCTAGTGTAGAGGTAATTACCCAGGTCTCCCACTGCTATAGCTCCAACGAAGGCAGAAAGACGTGCATTCTCTCCCTTCTCCTCTGTCGTTCCATCATCAAAGATCTGGGTCGGATTGAACGATGCCATGGTGCAGTGATACGTGTTGTAGAAAAGCAGTTCAGTACCCACGACGCGGTCTGCCTTCACAATTTTCTGGAGCCTCGCTCGCCTCGCTAAGAAATAAAGCTTGGCGGGACCGAACCACACTGAGAATCAGCCTCTGTACCGCCGTCTCCCTTCTGAATTATCGGATCCTTAACTTTGTTGCCTGGAAAGTTCGTGAGTCACCTTTCTAAGAGTCATCAGCTGTCTATCCCTGTGCCAGGAATCGAGGAGATATAATATCTCCAGGTTTCGCACACAAAATCCATTGCGGGGTCCAAGAGTACGCAAACAAAAATCTCACAGAATCCACTACAGATCAAACATCCAGAGTACCAATACGCAAACGTAACTACGCCTACATACTCAGCTGCCCAGAGCCTATAGGCGCAAATACAAGGAGGAGCAAACCGCAATCATGGCGCCGTCATTCGACCACCTCCCAGATCCGGAAGACGACGAGTACGATGAGGAGGAACTGGACTTCTCCGATCTGAGAGAACGATTCGAGGTGCAGCTGGAGCAAGGATTGGATACATTTGTGGTTATTGATGGACTGCCAAGGGTCACAGAGGAGACAAAGCCCAAGCTAATCAAGTTCCTGTCGCGAAAGTTGAATGCAGTCGGCAAAACTAAGGAGGACATTCATATGCCTATAGGTCACGACGGAAACTCATACCAGTGGGTAATACGAGGGAATAGTAATTATGCGATTGCTGACCATGCACAGATTTGCTTTCGTTGAATACTCCTCCCCTGCAGAAGCTCTCGCAGCTTGCAAGGCGCTTGATGGCACGGCCCTCGATAAGAAACACACACTCCGAGTCAACAAGCTTACCGATATCGACCGATTCGGTCGTGAAGGCAGAATAGATGATGACTACCATCCACCCAAGATTGAGGGATTTGCCGAGAAGGAGCATCTGCGATCGTGGCTGTCAGATCCCAGCGGCCGTGGTAGAGATCAATTCGTCATGTACAAGGACGACAGAGTTCAGGTTCTGTGGAACAACGAGAAGGATACTCCAGAAGAGATTGTTGATCGTCAATCGTGGACTGAGTCGTTTGTACAATGGTCGCCACAGGGAACTTACTTGACATCCATGCATGTTCAAGGTGTCCAGCTCTGGGGAGGACCACAATTCAGTCGGCAGAAGCGTTTCGCGCATCCATTCGTCAACTTGGTCGATTACTCGCCCGGAGAGAAGTACCTGACGACTTGGTCGAATCGACCTATCTCAATCCCCGAGGAAGGCCATCCTATGTTGTCTGTTGATGACGATGGAAAGAACTATGTTATCTGGGACATCGAGACTGGCAAGGCACTTCGTTCTTTCGCAAACATTGACCTACCTAGCAACAGCAACGATGAGGCTGGTCAACCAATAAAGAGAAAGATCGTCTGGCCCGCTTTCAAGTGGTCTTCAGACGACAAGTACGTTGCAAGACTTACCCAAGGTGCATCGATATCTGTCTACGAACTACCACGCATGGGTCTCCTCGATAAAACTTCTATCAAAATTGAGGGCGTTATGGACTTCGATTGGGCACCAGCAGCTCCTCATCGTGACGGCATAAAAACTTACGAGCAACTCTTCTGTTATTGGACACCCGAAATTGGCAGCAACCCAGCAAAGGTTGGACTGATGAGCATACCTTCGAAGGAGGTCGTCAGAACCCTGAATCTCTTCAGTGTGACTGATGCCAAGCTCCACTGGCAATCCGATGCTTCATATCTCTGTGTAAAGGTTGACCGTCACTCCAAGTCAAAGAAGTCTCTTGCTACCAGTCTGGAGATCTTCCGAGTAAAGGAGAAGGGAGTACCTGTTGAGGTCGTTGACTCCATCAAAGACACAGTGATCAACTTCGCCTGGGAGCCAAAGGGAGATCGATTCGTCATCATCACCACCGCTGAAGTCGTTGCAGCTACTGCCGTTCCACCCAAAACTTCAGTCGCATTCTACTGCCCCGAAAAGGTCAAGGGAGGAGCTGCAGTCGGTAACTTTAAGCACATCCGCACCTACGACAAAAAGAACAGCAATGCGATCTACTGGTCACCCAAGGGAAGGTTTGTGATTGTTGCTACAGTTCACTCGCAGCAGAGCTTCGACATGGAGTTCTACGATATGGACTTCGAGGGCGAGAAGCCAGAGAGTGACAAGGATCTGACCGCCAACTTGCAGCTGATGAACACTGCCGACCACTATGGTGTCACTGACATTGACTGGGACCCAAGTGGAAGATTCGTGGCGACCAGTGCAAGTATCTGGAAGCACACCGTATGATTTTGTTTTCTCCTTGTCGTATAGTTCATTGAAGACTAACCCACAAAATAGATGGAGAACGGCTACCACCTGTACGACTTCAAAGGCGAGCAACTCCGTGAAGAACCCGTCGAGAAATTCAAGCAATGGCTTTGGCGTCCACGTCCCCCAACGCTGCTCACCAAGGAAAAGCAAAAGGAGATCCGCAAGAACCTGCGCGAGTACTCCCGCGTCTTCGATGAGGAAGACAAGGACCGTGGCGCGTCCGCCGATCTCGCTGTCGTCGAGCACCGTAGACGTTTGTACGACGAGTGGGTGCAGTGGCGCCAGAACGTTCTCGACGATATCAAGATGGAAAAGCAAGAGCTGAACCTGCCGGAGGATCCGCTTGAGGGACTGATAAAGAACACGAGCGACGAGGAAAACCAGATCATCGAAGAGATTGTGGAGGAGATTGTTGAGGAGAGCGAGGAGATCATTTCGTGAGCTGCGTAGCTTCGAATTCGGGATTCTAAGTTCTGCCTTTATGGTCTGGCGTTGTTTTGTCTGATTATGCGCGGGTAACGGTTGCGGCCCACTATCGTTGTCGATGCATGAGACTGTGGTGGCATGCATAGACCAGATTATACTTGCATAGCATAATTGAAAACAAAAAAGCAATTCAATCAGAATGTGTCGGGGAGGCCGCCCTCAGTATACCAATACGCAAGATGTTTCTTCCCTTGAATAACAAAATACCGAAGGACATCCCAACCTTCGCTATTAATACAAGCAAACGCCATAGCCCATTCCCGGTTGCCTGGCTGAACTTCCTTGCCTCTACAATATCGATCTGCGTGTGTAACAACCATTGCAGGGTAGGTTATGCCCATCATAATCCCCTGGCTTGATATCTGTGACAACAGTCTGTCTGCTGATGGTAAATCGCCATTCACTTTATCGTTTTAGCTGGGTTCCGCGTTATGGCCTGCAATACACCAACACATTAGCTAATTGTCACGATCCAGATATCACGAGCTCCGCGAGACGGATCGCGAGGCTCGAACAGGAAACTATCTTAGTATATAGTCTTTTTAGTTTCTTCAGTTAGGAGCTACGTGCTCAAAATACCATAGCTTTGTTTACCTTACAGTTTACCCAGCTTGTAACGGAATCGCTTCCACGTGATTCAACCCGATTGATACTTGCCTCTTGCTCTAATGTCAGGGAGGGCTATACCCAAAGAGAAACAATCTATAATGGTATTGTTAAGCAACGAGAACTAAAGGCTAAAGGGCTAGTATTGGTGATGCCGGCGCAAGAAGTAAACGCGCAACAGTCGTTGACAGAATTCATACGCACGGACCAGCCAGAATCAAAGTGAGCCAGACCAAAGTGAGCCAGACCAAAGTGCTCAAATTGACTTAAACGAAGATACATTATTCCTCAAGCTATAAATCACCATTTATTTCCTATAGTTGGCTTTCCTACAGATCTTTGAAGTTCTGCGCATCTCCTAGACATATCAGCAATACGGTCACGTATCGGTGGTAAGATAATCTTCTTTCATTCATCTTGTAAAGCCTTCTTCATCTCGTTGTGGACGCCGTGAGCTTCCTTATATTAGTGCGCAGGCCCTCTTTCCCGCATATTGTGGCCTGGGTCTCTGTTCTTGAAAAAGAAGCTATGGTTTGCCGTCAATTTCACGCATTGAAGCTACCGCCTGGCAATATATAGGAAGGAGAGGCTCGACGTAGTATTTCTGGGTCATAGCGTTGCCTTGGACCTTTACGTCCACGCCGTGGGGCTTGCCTACCTCCCATCCTTTGATCCGCGCCTAATATTCCTCGGGAGTTTCTGTCTTTGGACGACGGCGAGGCTTTCTGAGATACGGAGGACGCTTCGTCTTGTCTTCTTCATAGAACTCAAGCTTCTCGGCTTTCAACCACCAACTGATCCAAGCCGCAATCTAGAAGTGGACGCCTTTAAGGGGAGGCCGTTTCTCAATATTCTCCGAGTCGTCACGCGTCCTTTGCTCCCATAAGATCATTCCTTGTGTCTGCGACATAGGATAACGTGTGCTTCGTCCATATATATAATATGGTCGAGAAATCCAAAAAAAGGCTTGTCGACGTGTTCTGTACCATAGGCTTCTCTTTCGTCGGACTTCGGCCGAGTCCTCTTTGCTTCGCTTCCGAATTCTAAGTACTGTGCTTTCCACTTGCGCCCACAAGACTCGGAGATCGAATTGCCCTTCGAAATAGCTCGTAATGACATCGATTCCGAACACCGAGCTAAGGCATCGAAGAACCGGCTTTTCCGTGTAGTCGTAGCTTCTTTACTTTGTAAAGATTCAGGGGAAGGTGACCGAAAAGGATTAGATCGTGTCGGTCGGCCCATATTTGCGAATAAGCTGTATGTTTACGTTTTAGAAGGGGGCGCGATTTGAGATTTTGGTGTTTTTGGCCCGTGCGCACGGAATCATGACGACCCCTGTTGCAACATCTGGAACTCGCACCGGACTTTTTGGAATAGCTTTCCGACCGCCACAACTGCAGTTAACCAAATTTCTACCAAAACAGCGATGCATGATTTGCATAGGAGACGCGTTTACAGTGTACACGGAGGCCAAGACCGCCAATCTTGCTGGCTTTGCTTGGACAGACGGCTTGAACACAGAAATTAATGGTTGTTTTTAGAAGTATAAGACTTCTATCCTCCCATCCACGCCGATCCGCTATTCACGTTTGCGTCTCGTCACCTTGGTCTTTCTGGTTACCTACAAGCAAACCATCCGCCAGTTCACAAGGCCGTCTGATTTAACTGCCCCCAAACCTGGCATTGCCTTCGCTCCCGACAACTCGTACCCGCTTCTTGGATGATTAAGTAGCTACGATTGACCTAGTAAGTATGGAACAAGGAACCGACATCGAAATGGCTCCAGCAAAACTGGTTGATGCTAGGAAGAGTAGCTCTGTTCTGGAACCAGAGACCTCCTCTAAAATCTCTGAGATCCATGATGGCAAACCTAAAAAGGTTGATTATGATGCCAAAGCCACAAAAAATACCGATTTTTTTGGGTTACTGGGTAACATCCCTCTCTTCCATCAGTTCCTTTTCACTGAAAGCTTGTTTGCTAACATATCAGCACAGAGAGTCTTTGGCTACACCTCGCTGACTGATAAATTTATCCTGGGATCCGCTGTCCTTGGTCAAATCGGAACTGGAGCTGTATGAGGTTCACTTCCTGCGAGCGCAACGATGCTGATTCAATTTAGACGTTGCCCCTCATGATTATTGTTTTTGGTAAGCCAGCCCTT
The DNA here is from genome assembly GCA_019669825.1 of Calycina marina. Lineage (NCBI taxonomy): Eukaryota > Fungi > Ascomycota > Leotiomycetes > Helotiales > Pezizellaceae > Calycina > Calycina marina. The sequence continues at coordinate 147,756 of MU253749.1, forward strand.
CGTCCTTGTTCAAGAAGCCCACGATACAAACAACCTGATTTCCACAACATCTTGTATAGTATAGCTAATCCATTCAGGTGGTTTCGTTTGAGATTTCGCCAGCCCAAACTTGAATGGATGCAGCAAGATGATAAAGAGGAATGTGTGAGTAACCCTTGATGTCTCCCATTCACCAATGTGACTGTACTAAAAAGGTTACAGGCTCTATCTGGTCTACATCTTCATTGCGAGATACGTCTTGGCATACTTCTCTATGTTGGCCTTTCGCATGTCAGGTCTTCGAATCTCTGCAAAGATACGTTTCGAGTACTTGACTGCATTATTCGCTCTTCCAGTTTCGGTTCTTGGCAAGGTCTGTCTCTCCTTTCCAGTTTTGCTTTATTGTTGAGTCTTCTTACTGATATTGTCATTACTACAGGTTCCGACCGGCCAGACCTCAACGACAATTACTTCGACTGCCAATCTACTTCAACTTGGAATTTCGGACAAATTGGGCGTACGTCGTATTTCTAACACTCTCAGAGTTTCTGTGCTCTGCATATTGTAGGACCTGAAAGTTATCTCAGAGTCGCTGCTTCCCAGATGCAAGTTGAAGTGCATCGATGGCAGCTCCAAAATGACAGCAATGCCAAAATACTAATTCATGAACAGACTCTCATACAAGCCTCGGCAATGATGTTAATATCAACAATAATTGTGAGCAGACCTTGGACAGAAAATGTTTAACAAACCATTAATGTACTTAGGCCTTCACCTTCTCTTGGGCGTTGACTCTTGCTTGTTGCTCGGTCCTAGTTTCATTGGCTGCGTATACAGTTTCACTGTTCCTTTGACCATGAAGTTGAACAAGGAGGTCGAGTTTTCTAATGGGAAAGCCTCATCGATCGCAGGTGAAGCTCTTTCTTCTATTCGAATAATCCCTGCTAGTGGAGCCGAAGCTCGAGTTAGCAAACGATACGCAGGCTGGATTGAAGAATCTAGGAAACGAGGGAGAAGACTCGATATCGTGCAAGGTGCTACGTTCAGCCCAGGTAAGTTTCGAGCCTTGTACTGACCATTCCTACTAACATGTGTCTTCGTAGCAATTTTTGCGATTTACGGGTATGCAAACAACTGCTTTCGAAAAATCGATTGCTAACGCATCAACAGTGTTTTTGCCCTTGCCTTCTACCTAGGTTCCAAGCTGTTCGTATGGGGAAAAGGGAGTGTTGAGGGTATTGGGACAATTTTCATTGTCGCCATGAGTGTGATGATGATCGTTTTTGGAGTCTCCCAAACAGATCCACCCTTGATGAACATCACGAAAGCTGCGAGCGCTGCGACTGACTTCTTTTTTGTTATCGATGCGCCAAAACTCAACAAGCTTGGTCTTTCAGCCCCCGAAGTCTCCCCACTAGCCGACATCGTTCTTGACTCAGTCAACTTTGAATATCCTAGTCGGTCCCGGTCTAAGGTTCTCGATGACTTGAATGTCCGTTTCGAAGCAGGAAAGATAACAGCGATAGTCGGGAGCTTAGGTAGCGGTAAAAGTACTATCGTTGGTTTACTGCAACGATGGTATGAACTCAACAATCTCAACGATACCGTCATTCCAGAAAGCGCTACCAAGGATGAAAAGGCTGAAAAGACAGAGGAGAACGAAGACGAAACTGTCACAGCAGCCGAAGAAGCCGAAAACTCGAAGCCTCCCTCTTTCCGGCACAGTTTCAGTCGGCAGACACAACATTGACAGTTTGGACCTGAAGTGGTGGAGATCCCAAATTGGTCTCGTTCAACAGGAGCCTTACATTTTCAACGATACTATCTACAAGAATGTGGAGTATGGACTGATAGGATCGAAATTCGAAAATGAGCCAGCGGAAGTGAAGCGAGAACTAGTTATCGAAGCATGTAAAGAAGCCTTTGCGGACGAATACATCAGTAAACTTCCCCAAGGTTATGAAACCATCGTTGGAGATGCAGGAATGAACCTATCAGGTGGGCAAAGCCAGAGACTGGCGATCGCGCGCAGTATCATCAAACGACCCACAATCTTGATTTTAGATGAGGCCACGAGTGCTATTGATGTAAGGGGAGAGAGATTAGTCCAAGCGGCTCTCGAAAAAGTGAGCGCTGGAAGAACAACCATCACAATCGCTCACAGACTTTCAACGGTATATATATTTTTTTCCTTTCTTCAAATCTGGCCCTCCCCCTGACGAAGCCATTTTTTCCGAACAGAAACCGTTTAACTGCCAGAGTTTCGTCATAACATAAATCATAGCATATGCTAATGTGCATATAGATCAAGAAGGCAGACAAAATCGTCGTGATGCAAAAGGGAAGGGTCGTTGACGAAGGAAACCACGAAAACCTTCTAACCAACGTCAATGGCCCTTATTGGTCTTTGGTCAACGCACAAAAAACTTACCATGGGGAGTACCTCCGCCGATGAGACAAACTTGGTTGAAGAAAAGCAAGAAACCCTTGCCAAGATCGTGAGCACCGCAAGCGGAATAGGAGCTAGTGCTACAGACGACAAAGTTTACAAACCAAACGGTTTCCTTAAAAGTTTTGGACTCTTGCTAAGCGAACAAAAGGCTCAGTTCTCGTGGTACATTGCTTTGATCATGTAAGTATTGCCAACCCTAAATGTTCAGCCTATTGCTCTGGGAACAAGCTGCCTAAGAGTGCACTCTACGGGCATTTTATTGCATCCCCTGAACCTCCTCAAAGACGGAGATGCTAATTTCTTGTTTTTGTAGTGGGTGTCTAGGCGCTGCTGCTGCGTATCCTCTACAGGCATATGTTCTTGCAAAAACAATTACAAAAACAGGTGAAGCTGTATTCTTGGAGGACAATGATTTGCTCATATCCATTGCATCACATTGGGCTCTGATGTTCTTTATAATCGTCATTGGTGTTGGAGCAGCTTACTTTATTATGGGTTCTACAAGTAACGTGATTATTGTGGTAAGCTAGAAATGATTCCGGTGTTCTCTCGTTCGTTCGAAATTCTCACTTACATCTTTTGGGATATTTCTTCCAATCACCGAAGATAATATTTTGAGAGCATTCTGGCCAAGCCAGTGGAGTTATATGACTTGGATAAAAACAGTGCTGGAAGCCTGAGTCAGTACTTCTTGTCCTCATTTCTGATGTGGCTAACGTGGCAATTTCAAGGTTCACGTGTGGCAAACGACCCAACCCAGCTACAGGAACTGCTTGGTATCAATATGTAAGACCGTTTTCTTGTCCCACACTCGAGAAATCATAATAAAACTCGATTTCTGGGATTTAAGATTCCTCTCCTTCATTGGCCTCAAAGAAGAATACTAAAGTTGCCCAGGGGAATGGTCATGATTGCTGGCTTGAATCTGGTCGGCTCTGCTATACTCGGTTTTATTTTCGGCTGGAAGTTGACTATTGTCACACTCGCTGTCGTCTGTCCTCTAGTACTTACCGCTGGTTTCTTTCGCGTCCGCTACGAGCTTCAATTTGAGACGATGAACCAAGCGGTTTTTGCAGAAAGTTCAAAATTCGCTGCAGAATCCATCACGGCCTTCAGGACAGTCACCGCCCTGACTCTTGAAGACATGATGTGCACTCGGTATACTGAGCTGTTACAAGGTCACGTGAAACATGCTTTCGACAATGCGAAGTACTCCACGCTTTTGTTTGCGGCTAGCGACTCCATCACTCTTCCATGCATGGCATAGATCTTCTGGTACAGCGGACAATGTAAGTTCCTATCGCATTGAATGCAGTCCGTTCCTGAGCCATCGCGGCGAGGGGTATATCTTCCCGGACACTAACACAGCTGACAAATCCTGCAGTACTCCTCTCGGGAGAATACGACTCTTTTCTATTATTTGTTATTTATATGGCCGCGTTCAATGGAGCGGAAGGAGCTGGTCAGTACCCAAATCGCTTTTGCCAAACAAGTCAAACTAACACATTTCCAAGGGTCCTTACCCAGTTTCGGTCTAAACGTTGCGCAAGCATCGGCTGCTGCTAATGGAATTTTGAGTTTCCAAATTCGTGATGATGCTATTCAAACAGGCACCCAGGAGCTACAAGATACATCAGGTGGAGTCAAGATCGAGTTAAAGGACGTCTACTTCAGATATCCCACTCGAGATACTCCGATCATCGCCGGTCTCAATTTGACTGTAAGTTTACCGACACAGTGACAAAAAGGTTTCTAACAATTAATGCATAGATTCAGAAAGGACAGTTTGTTGGACTTCTGGGAGCCTCGGGTAGCGGAAAGAGTACCATCGTATCTCTCCTCGAAAGGTACGACTTGTTTGATCTCAATATAGGTTCTACGAAATCCAAAAAGGGAAAATCTTGATCAACGTTACCAATGTTGCAGACCTAGATGTCAAAGGTTACAGATGGGCGACAGAAGGGCGATCTCCCTAGTTGCGCAAGAACCAACACTCTTCCAAGGGTCGATCAAGGATAACATCTTGCTTGGTGTTGACGAAAACACGTGAGATGAGAAACTATTCAAGGCTTGCGAAGAGGCTCAGATTTACGATTTCATCACCTCATTGCCACAGGGATACGAGACTGATGTTGGCAGCAAAGGAGTTGCCCTCAGTGGCGGTCAAAAGCAGCGAATTTCAATTGCCCGCGCTTTGATCAGAGATCCTAAGATCTTGCTTTTAGATGAAGCAACGAGCGATTTAGATTCTGAAAGTGAGAAGCTGGTTCAAGCCGCTTTCGAGAGAGCTGCCAAAGGAAGAACAATAGTCGTAGTTGCTCATCGGCTCGCCACAATTCAGAATGCAGGTGTGGTTTTTATCCTTGGCGAAGGGAAAGTTCTCGAGACGGGGAACCAGCAACCTCTGTTGAACCAAAGGGCATTTACTACCAGATGGTATGTTGTTCTCATTCCTCTTTCGATGTTATATTTGCTAAATGTGCAAAAGTGCCAATCGCAAGCTTTAGATCGATGATGGATCAGTTCCGTGATCCCCCCTTTATTTCCTTGCTACTCCCACAAACTACCTCAGCTTTTTTTTTCGCTCTTAGTCTACTTTGTTTTGTACTTGATTAGTTGTAGTTAGATATATATTCAACTCAAGAAGAGAGCCTGCAAGCACCCTGGCTTGTCTAAGATTTCCTCTTCACTGTTAGAACCTCTTCTCACTTCACTCTGTAAATAATTTCAGGTAAAAGGGTAAAAAGAATACTAGCATTGGTGGACTTAGAAAATACGAGTATACGTATTTCCAATTCTAGAAGAAGGCAAATGGCAGAGGCTTTGACTCCTGAGAATTCTTGCGAAAATAAATAAAAAACGCGTAAATCATGGCAGACAGGGGCCGCAGAGGCCCTGAGGGTTCTCGTCGTGGGAATACACGAAATGGATTAGCTCGATTCTCGTACTCCGTATTCTCGAAAGAAAGTGGTGCGGCATCTGCACTGCACTTTGCCCTCTTTGATTCCATTCGTGATATATATATCTAAGACTATCCCGCTAATCCCTATCCACGAACCCGCCCTCGCGGTAGACAAAATAGCCCGGACTTTTTTTATCTATACACACCCACCCTAATTAGACAGGATTCTACCCCCTTTTACATCACACCACAACAACTAGTTATGTTATTAGCTATTAACTATATTCTATGGCACGAACTGGAGCTCATCGTAATCAATGTACAGGGCCCGAACTTCCAAAAACTCCTTCAAATAAGTCACATTGAGAGCACGAAATAGAGCTACCGCCAGCTAAACGTCGGAAGCCAATTCCACACTTTGAGCAATGAGACACCTCAGAAGTCACAAGTACACGCTATTGTTGGCTGGGAAGACTCTAAACTTTACTCCGAGCGTGCTAAACGCGACGAAATCTTTGATTATTGCTCGGTATCACGTACACAAGGGTTCGAAATACTTGCTGCCGGCCCGGAAAACGCCCGAAGGCATGCTGATAATCCGGCTATGGCAGAGAAGCGACGGAGCAAAAAGAGACTTTTGGAGGAATATATAAACAAGCTTGAAAATCTGATTTGGAAATACAGATTTGAAGAACGTACTATGACTTGGGAGTCGTTAGCCGAAGAGAGAGGTGTCACCGGAAGAGGCCAAGCATATGTTTCGGGGAAAACTATGCGACGAGCTCTTGGGCAGCGAGATTGGCGGCATTGTATTGCTTGCCGAAAGTCATGTTTCGCCATATTGTCACGGTATGAATAGGGGTTGCAATGCCATGTGAAACGCGACAACCACGCGTTGATCTACGCAGGGGTCAGATTCGTATATAGACTCGTTCCTCTCCTCCTCTCTTGTAGACCTCTAACAATTCTATCAACTGAATCGAATACCTTCTAACAGCGTTCCTCTGACCCAACCCCACCCTTACACATATCACGCTCGTCGGAGAAAGAAATGGGCCAAAGATATGAAAGCAAAGTATCCAAAGAAAGAAGGTTGGCGGACAGTTCGGTCTTCGGACGAAGTACACTTCTTCGGGCCACAAGGTCGAATCTACGTCCTTCGGAAGCCAGGCGAGCGCATCTGTCCTGACTGTACAACAGAGGACTCTGCCGAAGAACGAAGAACGAAAAGCGAAAAGATGATCCGAAGAACGAGCCCGAATTCGATCTCACTTATAAGCTTCATGGTTGGGCTTCCGTTGGCAATAATCATAAGTCGGATTTGATTTTCTATGATTCGGGCAATTCAAATGGCAAAATGAATAAAGAAGTCTATATCGAGCAAATATTAGAGTCGGTAGTGCTCCCTTGGCTACAAAACAAGGAGAAGTTTGTACTTGAAGAAGACGGTGACTCGGGCCTTGGCTATACCAAAGGCCTGAATGTTGTCAAAACTTGGAAAGAAACTCACGGATGAACAACTTATCTTAACTGTGCTGGTTCTCCTGATTTTGCTATTATAGAGAACGCCTGGCAAGTCCCGAAGCAGCATACTCGTAAAAGTCAACACTTTGACTTGGATACTCTTCGGGAACTTGCTCTTGAGAGCTGGGCTAAGCTCTCAAAGGAGACGATTAACTGTTGGGTTGACGAAATGCCAAAAAGGCAAAATGACTGGATATTAGATTTAATGTATTCATAGACCAAAATAACATGATTTGTATGTGAAAATAGGGTGTTCTTGTCTACGTGTGCATAGATAATAAAAAAATTCCAGGTTATTTTGTCCAGCGCGAGGAGGTGCAAAAGTGTGATGGAAAAACTAGATCCCGGCTTTAGTGAAGAGACGGCCGAGAATGGCTTTGCCTTACTCGGCATGACCTTGGCGGCAATTATTCTCAGAGCGCCACATTTCCAATCCTGGCCCAGCTCCAAGCGCTAGTCAGGCTAAGCGGACAAATGTGGCTGTGAAAGTACGAGCGCAAACCGCTGTCTTGACATTCAACCTCAAAATACTGAAATCGCAACACGAAGGAAACGTCTCCATACCAAACAATGCAGGTCCAATCACCTGCTCATCGACTAATTGATGCTTATTCTTCTTAGGGCTTCGCCAAATTAGTTGAACCGCGCGATATTATTACAGTTGAACCGATGAGCAGGGCAGATGGTTATTTAAGAAGAAGCTGGTATCACACGAGGATGGTAAGGAGCTTGGTGAGCTCGCTGCGGTCCTCGAGTATATGCCTCTCGCTATTATTTTAAGCTGCTGCATACATCTCCCAAAGAGTGCCACGCTATTCCGCGCGCCACGTCTCTTCGCGTGTACATTTGAAACGCCAGCAATAGAAGCTCAAGTGATCTACCATCTTGGAATTCTCAACACTGAATTGAGGGTTTTCGTTTCGGGGGGGACCAGCCGGGCCTAGCCATGTGACGGTCGCTGGCTTGAATGAGGGAATCGCTACAGGATGAACCTGTGGCTGACAGCCCAATATCTGCGTTGCCAAGCGGATCCGTGGAACCAGCTTGGACGAAAACACCGCCTTGCTCAAGAAAATGTGCTACAATATGTCAGAATTGGATCAAAGAGGCTACATGTAGACACTCTCGTTCATAAATGGCGCCAAAGACTCCGAAGCTGGAATTGTCGAGAACTCGAGGGCTTCTTGGGACCAGCCTTTATCGCTCGACGTGCCGTGCGACATGAGGACTTCCGGTATCCCAGCTAAAAACGCCGAATTATACTCATGATCTGTAGTATAAATCTCTTGCGGGCTTTCATAATTCATGTCAGGGACTGTATGGTCAGCCACGGTAGTTATTGGAATGGGAATGAATACCCAGCTTGACATCACCCTGCAGCGACAGCCTCACGCTGTCCATGTGGAGTTCGCAAGTAGGCAAGGTATCCAAGAGGTAAGTCATCGCTTTGATAACCTGCATGATCTAAGTTATTGTTCAGGATATGCGGCCAAAGGAGGGGTGATCACCTCCGAAATGATGGTTGCTATCTCCCACGGGACCAGCCTCTTGAATCCAAGATCGAACAAAGAGACGTCTAGATGCTCGCCTACGATACACAGCTTGCCGTCGTGGAAATACACATCAAGGCTATCGGCGATATTGGGATGCTGAACCTGGCCCAACATCTCAAGCATCTGCAATGGTGCTGGTGAGAATGACTCACGGATGACGGCTAGGTGGAGATGATTCTTCCGATGGCAAACATGCATGCTATGATTTGATCGCAGCTCCTGTACAAATGTATAGTCATCCTTCGGGCTCTTGAACTCGATCCTCAACAACGGTCTCGATTTCGGTGGCCCGGTGGTTGCTGATGGTGTTGACGTGATGTCTTGGACATTGCCGAAGTAGAACGGTTTTACCTTTCTCAGCCTGCTTTGGGGATCCATGAGGGAGAAGTCGAAGGGAATGACAAGTAAAATTAGGGGAGCATGCTATCCATTTGAACGCCATGTGAAATTATATTGGCGTTGCCCGTCAGAAGGTCTAGTTCTGGCTCCCTAGATGGTATAGAGTCAGATCAAGCTCCTCGTCAGCTAGCCTCCCAGTACAAAATTTACTTAGCAAAGCGAACTCCGTTAGACATTGACCATGGATTTGGAGCCCAGCTCAGCAAGATGGACCGCATCTAAGATGGACCGAGGATCTCCCCTCTCAGAAAGTCAAGGTTCCTTGATGGACTGGGAATCTCACCAAATTTCATCACCAAATCATCGCCCAACGTCAAGCGTGTACAGCGACGACATGTCCGTCATGACCTACTTCATCCACAAAGTTTCTGAGGAGACAAGGACACAAAAACTTGAGACAAGTTCTTCGTACATGAGAGAAAACCAGCGCTCGAGGAGGATCTTGCACTTCATCAGAAATTATGGGATGAGGCAATCATTATGGCGACTGAAGTCATACAAGCAATCAAAATCACTAGAAAGAGTCTCATAACAGTTGATACAAAGGTGGCAGGTGCAGAGAAGGACTGGTTGGCATTCTGGGCAACATATATGGAGTCTCTAGGAGAGAATCAACCTTGTATCTAAGGAGCATCGCTGGCCAAGAACTCGAACCCGTTGTAATCGAGATAGTGTTCTGAGTATGACTCTGAACCTTGCGACGTCGGTGGAGCGTAAAGGGGTTGCGTCTGATTTGATGAAACGACAAAAGGTGCGGTAGGCTGAGTTGCGTTCAGTCCTTGGCACATTTTCTGAGGATTAGAGAACATCGGTGGTTGGGACGTATGTTGGCTGAGCTGGGGAGGGTTGGAGGCTTGCGCTTGAGGTGAACCACCAGTTGACGGCTGCGAGTTCGACGGTTGCACCGCCATTCCAGAACGCCTCTACCAATAACCTCGAACCTGTCCATAGTACCAACCATTCTTTCAACACCCTCATCGACTGTCCTAGATCAGATTGTCAAAGAGAGGCCTTTGAAACGAAGAAAGGAGCGGTACTTCTTGATTTGTTCTGCCATACACTTGGAATTAGTCAATCTCTGTAGTATGTTGAAATACTTACGTAGTTTGCAAAGAATTGAGGGCCACATATATCTCATCCCAACGTTTCTTCACGTCATCCAGGGTTGAGACAAGGTCGCAAAGTCGGCTGGACTTCATGAAGGAGGCTGTCGGTAAGGCTGGGGACGAGACCGAGATGGAGAGACGCTGTGGTATCGGGCGGTGAACTTGGTCTGTGGCATGCTGAGATGCACCCAACGGATGATGATTTCCCTCTGGGCGCTGATTCCTAACCTACTCCCACTGCTTGTACATAAGAACCCAAGTCGCGAAGTGGAAACCTTCGCTCGCGGTTGACATGATGTCTGAAAGGAAGCGGTATTACGGAAACGAGGCTCTTTTGTCCTACGGCACTGCTTCTTACCTTATACAATATTCTTTTCCAACACCTTGAATCACAGGTGATGTGCACAGCCGAATCTCCTCATCTAAATTGAGAGTAGTTCTGTGCTAGAGGACATTCATTTTCAACATCAGAAAAGACGCTGGGAACCGAATGTGCTAAAAGGAGCGCATACGCCAAAACCGTGGCTCACCCCACCCCCTTTTGTACCTGAAACCAGGCCGCCGGCCATTGGTAAGCGACAAGCGCCTCAACATCACCGCTCCAAAATTTTCCCATCAACGATCCCAAATTCTGCTCATTGTTGACGGTGAGAGCCAGAATCTTCTCCCACATCAAAGATACACCCACACCCATAAATAAGCACTTCACCACGGCCGCAAATGTCTTTGCCTGGATGTGGGAGCCAGAATCCCCTCCACACCGCAGAATAACCCAATTATGAACACATTGTCAAAGTCGCAAATACCTTTGTGTGGATAGAGGTGGGCACAGTTATGCACTCTACGCTGGCGATGCCTCCCTTCGCGATGACGCAAACAATTACTTGCACTATTTAAGGTCCACACGAGACCCTTTTGGCCCTTCAACGATTATCACCATCCACGACATATCACTACGGTATCAATCATCCAATCATGTCCCTATCAGGAGAACCGACTGTGATGGACGCTGTCGGTGGCACACGCCAGACACACCAGGACCAGAGGTTACAGTCTTTGCGAAGATCCCACGTTACGTAATCGAATTCACATACTCAGGGTTCCGGTGCGCAGGCCACGGAGCTTTCAGCGGCTCATCAGATCAAAGTCTTGAGAGCAGAGAATGTCAATCTCCTTATCCAACTCGAAGAAACTCACATACGACTTCTCCACTCTCGAATCTGCCACCGATCCGGGGCGCTGGGTCGTCAATCCGAAGCGCAGATTCGTCACGTCTTACAAAGGGGCCTCGACGCTGTACAGAAAACATACTTTCAGTTTGCGATAAGTTACATATAGTCTCATGTTTCCCGTGTACGTATGTTCCTGTAAGTGAGCTTCTCTGGTCACGAAGGTAGTACCACAGTTTTGAGATGATTTCGGGGACCAGCAATTAGCTGGATTGTGGGCAATAGGTCTAGAGGGATTGCAGTTTCTTCTGCTTCGCTGGTTGGCTCTTCTGGACACGTTGTAGGTTGTTCTTGCGTGTCTATCTGTGACGGGGGCGGAGAAAGGGAGGCAACTACGGATATACACTATTTAGTCATCTACTCAAATTGAGACCATGTGGCTTACCTCGAGTGCTGCCACAACTTTGACCTCGAGGTAGGCCAATATCGTCCTTTTGTCAATTCCAAGGGTTCTGCTGAGGACCTACGATTGCAAGAGCGCTTGGACTGACCACCGAACAACTCTGGGAGTTCAGGGTGTACTCTTGTGGAGTACGTGTGGGAACTGGGATCTCATTGCTGTGTTGTGAAAGACTGACAAGTGTAGAGATAGAGAGAGATGAGATCGTGAAGGCGTTGTACGGACCGGAGTTGTAGTCGCTTTCATCCTCGCCGTCGCCGGCGATATCGCTGGAAAATCCATCTGCTACACCTGGCGCCGTTGGTGAGCTATCGCTATTTTGCGGATGATTAGCAGAGGGAAAATTGGAGATATTAGCAATCGATTCGGCGAGCTCTTTCCCAATTGATGGCTCATCAGCGGACGTTGTAAGGAGATGGCTTTGGACAACACAGGATAAATCTACCTGTTGACCAGAACAAATTCTAGACAATGCCTTGAGCAGGTGCTCAGAGCAGCCACTGTTGACAAGGACAGTTGTTATGTATATCCAAAATCGAAAAATGAGGAGGATCGCATATTTTCTCGTGGAGTTTTGGATCATCGCGAAGGTACTTAGTTAGATGGAACTGAGGGAGGCTTCAGGTTGTCACGGTATTTTTGGATAGGTTGAGCGCCAAGACTCCCGTTGCGACAAAGCTGGTAACGCTGGGAATCTTGGCATCAGCACGAGGAGCGGTAACAACTGAACTCATCTACACAGATAATTTTGGTAGCAACAAAGGGATTCTGGAAACAAGGACCACTAAGGAGGGTCTAATAATAGGATTCTTGACAGTCAGCTTCTAGCGCAAGGGATACTGTATTGGCAACAGCAAAGGAGCAGCAACTTCGATTCTATTTAAAGAAAATTTTGTCAGCAACAAAGGAATTTTGCACAGCCGATCTTGAAGCAAAGGGAGTTCTGGCACAAGGGGATTTTGTCGCAGGAGAATTTCGTCACAAGGGGTTGCTGCCCGTCAACATGAAATTAGCACTCGCTGCCACAGAGTCGCCAGAACAGCACGAAATATCCAGCTCTCTATCATCCAGCCCCTTCAAACCTTCACGGCTCTCACTCAACAATAGCTATTCATGCTTGTACGGGGCTAAATATGCAAGCTCCAGATTGCTTACCGGTTGGGGAAGCTGGGGCACCGGAGTTACGTGGATCTCTCATCTGCAAGTTATACAGCCCGGGTGTCTGAAGGTAAATGAGCGCAGCTCTATGTATTTAAAATCTAAAATGTGTTCTATCTAAGAGTTATAGAGGGCTAAGGAGGCATGATTGAGCCTTGTAGCGGGGTGACCCATTTTGTCATCTCATTCAGTCTTGCGAAGGCTGATAATCAAGTGCAAAGAAGCTCACTCAATCCTTGAGATGGTCTCGCACAACACCTCGTAGCTCATCCCGCATGTTGTTGGCGGCAGAGACTAGCATTAAATTAGCACGAGCCAGAATGACGGGCCGAGCAACCCACCGGTGATAAGTACTTTACCATCTCTCCCAGTCTGACTCCCACGTTCAAGGGCTCCTTCCACGAGTGGCTTTGAACCCCAGTCAATGTTCACTTGCTTCTTCTCAATGTACTCCACAGCAACTATTTTCTCCAAGATATCTCTCAGTGAAGCTTTGCCCGGGTAAACCTTTGCACGTTTCCCAAAGGATATTGGGCTGTCGCTTGACTCGCAGTATATTGAGATAGCTAGGATCTATTTTCCTTTTAGTCAGATAGAAAGATCACGGCTTCGGTGCTACTTACGAAATCGTCATCCAGTGTATCCTCGCTTAATGCGCCACTTAGGAGCGGCTGGGCCGCGATTGCAACATCTGCATTTGTTAGGTCTCTGCTCGATATCCGCCCAGAAGGGGACACAGGGCATTGCGACTTACCGATATCGCGAGCCTGCCATACTAGATGGATACGACGAGCGCAGACCTCGAGCTTTATAACCATGAATGAGCTGCTTCAGGTACGGCAAATGTGCTGCGATTCCAAAGTCACTGGCTACCATGAGAATGTTCTCACAGTTTTCCATGGGAACGCTCTTCCCGTAAGGTCCGCTGAATAGCACCCATGGGTTCATGGTATGCTCACTCTTGGCGTGGTACAAGAGTTCCCGTGTCAAGCTCCTCCGAGCTCCGATGAAGAGATTGATGTGATCTTGAGGCTTGTTTGCCCATGAAATCACCACGAACGGGTGACTCTGCAAGAACGACCAGAAGCTTACGGAAGGTATCCAAAGATTGATAGCCTGCCCGGCTTTGATGTCAAGTGGCTTCTGAAGCTGTATGCGGATCCTGACGGCTCAATGTTGGTGGGTAACATAGGCTCGCGCACGCCTGTAACGAAAGATACAATTTCGATGGACGTTTATGAATAATTGTGCCATGTATATGAGCAAGAAGAGTCCAGCCGAGCTGTACAAATGCGCGCGGGGAAATCTTTTTTGGAAGGCAAGTGTTGCCAGATAGAGTACGCGGCGAGCGCAGCTAAAGCTTGATGGGTGCGAAGGTATGTTTCGTACGAAGGTCGGCGGAAGAGGGACACAGAGAGCAAGACAATGAAGCTCACTGATGATGCTCCCTAACAGAATGTCAACGGTGGAATTAGGCTGAGGAGCTACTTACAATGACTGCAAACATATTTTTGGGCTGGGATAAAGGGAAGGACGACTGCGACGCCATCATTATCAATACATGGAACATGGTAAGTACAGCCGCCATCACACCTGCCGACCGGTGGATCTGTCGGGTGGTGCCTAGGGTCACACCTAGTAGATGTGCGAGACTGCCGAGGTAAGGTATGGCGAACAGTGGAATCATATTGATTACCGCGAGTGTCCCAGCCCGAAGTCCAGCTTGCGAGGCAGTCGTATCCCAGAACCGCAAGCAACATGCATTCCCTGCGAAGTAGATCAGCTGCATCATGACACCGGCTCGAGTCCACGGGCCCAGAAGCCGGTGTCGATTAAGAACATTGCAGTAGACCAAATGCTGTGATACAAGAGGCGCGAGATATCTGATGAGGCGGGCAAACAAAGGGAACCCGTTCATTAGAAGGAGTAGGCAGAAGCTGCCACCCACGACGATAGCATAGATTGTGCTAGTATCCATACTCGATAAATAAATGCGATAGTCATAAACGCTTGAAGTCACAGTAAACAGACGATAGTAGACACCAAGAAGAAACTTTGAGAAAGGAAGGAGAAAGGAGGAAGAGGTTCGCAGAACAGAGAGCGATAAGCTCCGTGTTCGCTAAGCTCGAGAGGTGATCCATCCCCTCAAGAAGTTGCGGGCTGGATGAGGTTCATCGATGATCGTTTATGACCATCGAAAAGGTGATGTCCATAATCGAGGGTGCCTGTCCTGGTCACCCGCCTCTGTAGGTCCCTTGGTGGAACTTCCCACGAAAGGTAGTCAGAATCTACTGCTGCTGTAGATAGATGATGAAGGTGAGGTGGATCGCTGACGGCAGCGTTTCCGGACTTTGAGCTTCAAAATTGGCTGCCCTGAATAGTATATTCTCAGCAACACATCCCCGAGTTAGACCGATCTCATAGAGCCAGATTTGGCTTGAACATGATGGCTGTTGTTGAATCGTGGTGAGGGACAAGCAGCCAAGCCTCTAGCTTCTTACAGTTACTCGAGTAGCCCTCGTGACTTGTAGTTCATGTACAACAGAAATCATGGCTATTATATTCACTTCCATCACCACTATGAGGTCTTGAAACCTTCCCTGATGGTTCCTTAGGGTCCTTATAGAATATCAGAGCTCTCTTGTGATTGTACGATATCCCACCGGCAACGTGTACCGTAAACCGTAAACCAGGTGTTTTCTCCTCACGAACAGACTTCAATCGTCGCTTTTGGCCCGGAAATCGAAGCTCGTATTTGGGCTCGTTCTGTAGTAAAGTAGAGAGATAACGTACTTCGTCCGTGAACCAAATTTACTGCCAGAAAGCCGTCAAGAGTCTTGTCCTTGTGTTCAAGACCGTAATCCACCCGCAGACCTTTGTTTTTTTTCGGATATTTCAGTCGTAACCAGTTTACGGAATCACCGAGCACCTGAATTGGTACAATGGCGCTGTAAAGTTCGATGTGCGCAGTACAGTTCAAGATCTGCAACTTGATCTTGGTACCCTTTTTCATGAAGTCGATTCTCTTGGTCCGTAATCGTAGCCAATATATCTGCAGATGCCTCAGACTTTGGTCCATACCTAGAGCCTCTTCTTCTCGTCGATCTGAGTCCCGCAGGGCCTAGAGATTCGCGTTATTTAAGCCAGTAACGCGCTGTCGAAGGTGGTATGTTGATTTCGGGTCTTCGCGTAATTGAAGCAACACCTGTGCTACTTCTCTTTCTTGCCCATGAATCAAGGAATCGCATTCGCTTCACAGTATCGTATTCAGTCCTTTTCTGGACCTTAGTAGGCGTAGATGGTGCCATATTGTGGTGTTTTCATGAAACTTATGTTCTGGAGTTGAGGCTCTAAGCCCTTGCGCAATGAGACTTGACACCTAGCGTGACCCATGAATTCTGTCACCCACTGGTGGGTCCGGCGCGAAGTTACATGTAAGAAGACAGTTTGTGTCACGTGATGTCGCATCCCCATTCTCAAGTCAAGCTCCTGCTAGGTTAAAACGTCCTCCCTCTAAATTGCCCAAATCCAACCTCAATACATTTATCGTTGACCAATCCGAGCCTCTTTTTCGCCTCTTTGCTAGGCCCCGTGGTGCTATGTCGTTTAACATGTTTGCGGTTGTAGTTTGGTGGTATTTGTCACGTTTGATATTGTGGAGTGTTAGGACGTGCTAAGCCAGTGATTTTCATACAAGAATACGCCAGAAAGCAAGTCAGTGGAGCGAGCCAGGAGTCCTCGTATATCTTCTGTTATTACATAAAAATGCCTCCCCCACCGGTCGGCGAGGCTATAGTAGAAAGTGCGAGGAGCTTTCCTCTGCTTGTAGGCTCTAATAAAGAAGAGCTGTATGTTCGGATGATAAAGGAATCAGCCCAGTGCCTTGGCCCGCAGAAAGCAGCCTATAAAGGGACTCCGAGGGAGACCGTTGGATTGTCAATCCAAAGCCGCTGGAGTACTTCTAGGGTCCCACGATTGCTGTGAGTCTCTTAGAGAACCTCTGATGCGTGCGCTAGGCCACCGGTGACGGGTTCGACCGTGAGGACTGCTTGCTCTCATTTCTCCCTCAACGACCCTCTTGACATCCCTACATACAGGTTCTCCCCTTGCGTTTTAGCTTGAGTCGAAAAGCTTCGGCGAGCTTTCCCGGTGCATATCAATCCATGGTATCAATGCATTGTATGCCACATGTATTGCAACAAAACAATTCAATATGCATTCTGCATGGTGCATCGATGCTTACTGATACCTATGCCCTTGCTCTAGCTCTCTGACAGCACCGATCAGCTCATTGTACGTAAATGTTTGAGATATTCAACTGTTAGAAGCTCTCGTTGCGAAAGCTAGCTTTCACTTCGCTCGAGACAGTCTCCCGAGTCTCAAGGACGGTACTACTACAGTAGCATCTATTATGATGATGTGCCATTCACCAAACCGGAGGCTCCGGCCATAGCGCGCAGTTATAGCTGCTGCTGGGAGGCACAAGCACTTGTAGAAACGGGATAGAAGATGCAAAGACTTCTCAAGACCGACGGGTGTCGTTTGAAAATTCTCGTCTGCAGACGGGCGTCTAGCGGCTATTTGCCATCTTCTGAAACCCTCTGCATGCTTGTCGGGTTCTTTAATCTCATTCCCTGGTGTGGTTACACCGAATGCCACGAGGATAGTAAGCTACTGAGTTCCAACAGTCTGTTTTGTAAGCCACCTACGGTTCGTACTTTACCTCATGGCGCCAGCCTTGTATTAGTTTCTACATCCGGCACTTATGCAACAAACATCCAAAAATACACACAGGTTTTCTCCGGACTAGAGAGTATTACCTAGCCATCTCATCTGAAGATGAGGGTAAGGCCGAGCTAACGATGTTACGTTCTTCAAGATTGTTTCTTCAGCTGGCAGTTATGAGAGTGGCCAGTTTCATGCCCAGTATCACCTGTAGATCGACTGTAATCGCCCACCTGCTGCGTGAACTGCCTGTAAAGATATTTGTTGCGAGCGAATGGCTCTGAAGCGCTAGTGAGGCGACCGGATAGAATGCAAGGTCGTGTCATAGCAAAAAAACATGCGACATCGGCACATGGAACGGCATGGTAAAGACGTATGCTTTCTGCAATCGCCTGGGTCTGTGGTGCAGCACAACGGCGCATTCATTGTGTCCTCATTTCTTTGCAGCGAGCATGAAGCTAAGCTTCTTAACAACGAATTGTCACGAGGCTGCACCCGTCTACTCTGGATTCGACAAAGCTGTTCTCCACGGTCACATTGAGCCATTCTCAGTATCGTTCGGAGTTATATGGTCTCATAGCTTAGCACGATCATGTGAACCTCGTGGTGAGCTTTTAAGGTAGCTCAAGACTCTGTTTGGACAATGATGGCTCACTGGCACATTCTTGTTGGATTAACATCTGGTAGCGAACACCGAGGCTATCTGGATAATGGAAAATGAGAGGATTGAAGTTGTCATGGGCATGGGTCATGGTCATGTCAGATGTGGCCGCAATCTGTTTGCTATTTCAGGGCAGGCTTAGCATCAGCAGCCAAGACGCTAAGCGAGTGCAGCACAACAACAAGCTAAGCTAACTCATACACGCTTTAACTCTGCGCTTTTTGTAAGAGAAAATGCCATATATAAATGGTTCATGGAAATTGGTTAAACTGGGGCACAGGGGAGAGTACTTACTGCCCTCTGCGAATGTTGGGTTTCACTCAAATGCAGGATTCCCCCTAGCTACGTACCTATCCTAGCTACTGGAACGGTACACTGGACATCCGATTTGGACAGCAAAAGCCTCTCGTTTCAAAGCATTGCATCTTCAGCCGTTCATGCACAACATATGGAAACATAGGTCTCGTGCTTTCAGCTCGATCCGCCAGACAGGGACCTAAGAAGTAGGTGGCACTGTAAGCAAACTGCGCATTGTGACTCTGGAGAGATATATCGACTTTGCAGGAAGATGTGCCACCGATTGAAGCCCAGACGAGATATGTGATTGTGTGATTGTTTGTATGAACAGTGGTAAATGCTAATGCTAATGCTACGCTAAGTTGACATGAAAGGGTATACCTCTCTTGGAAACTACAAGTTATGTGATCAGAGACTCGTACCACACGACCTCCAAAATCTTAGGCTTCTGGTTTTTTGAATTCCCCCACTCCCCGAATCCTCAGTAATGCTATGCAAAAATCAAGAAATTGCCACTGCTGATCGATGCATATGCATTTATTTTATCATCAACCAAGTCATGTGGTCATAGGTTGTTTATGTACTCCTTATTTGTTGCTGTTGCTGTTGAGCGTTCTTGCATTTCTCGTGAGCCATGTGACCGTTCCTCGCCGTTGTTCTTGTGAACTCGGCACCACAGTTTGGACAGCTTGATTTTGTAGCTTGTCCCGACTTCTCGCGTTGGTGTCGTAACAGGTTGCTAAATGTGGAAAATGTGCGACCGTTACAGCCATGCTCCCAACACTGTGGCTTGGGACGGCTGTGTACCACTCTGACCTGATCAGGTTCCATATTTAGGCCGGCGTTATCGTAAATAGCTTGCAGGTGTTGCATGTTTGGCTGATCAGATGATGTTGAAAGAGAATGAGGCCTTGGTCTGTAGATTGTCAGTAAAGATAGGCATTGCTTGTGAGACTCGAAACTCACACAAAGCTCTGCATACTGTTATCCATCATGCTGAAATTTGGCATACCGACGAATGAAGAAAAGGCAGTTAAGTCATTAGGAGGCATGGAGAATGAATTTCCAAACATGTCATTCGAAGAATCTCCTATTTGCGGTGTAAACGAAGAGAGGTAGTTTGGGCTTCCCATGGCGGACATGTTGGGAGATCCTTGTGAGCCTTGAGAGAGATGCGGTGACGGAGCCAGGTTTTGATTCGAATACTCGGACAGTGTTCTCGACATCATCTCTGGTGAGGGTATCGGCGATGACGTGTATGGGTTACTGATCGAGCGATCTCTTCTCATTCTAACTTTGGAATCTCTCCTCGCAAGTTCTCTCTGACGCTTCAATTCTCTTTGCTCTGGAGTCAGGTTACCCCGAGGTGGACTGGACGATATCGATCGTGCATAAAGAGGCATAAAATTCTCATCATAAGGGTTCAACGATGCATTCATCATAGGTGGACTCATTTGTGCCGACAAGAATTGATCGCCGTTTTCGAAACCTAGGCACATTAATTGCTGGACTTTCCACTACTAGAGCGCAACTTACGAGGCCATGTATATGTTAGCTGTTGATTGCTAGTATCGAACGTACTTTCGAATTGGTGAACTCCTGTCCCGTCCATTCTGGCCGGAAACGAATTAGATCTTGAAATGGAGCGTTGATGTGATGCTTCACTGCTAGATAGCGTCGGTACTGAGTCAAGTCTCAGCAGCGGCGTTCCTGATCTCTGCTCTTCCGAACCTCCAATAGATGACCAGTTGCTATCAAGGTCCACTTGCGAAAAGTCTGGAAACGGTATAACCTGTTGTGGTCGAGGTGCCGATATGAGATTGGATGAAGATGGGAGTGGGTCGGGATTGAGGAATGGCGAGTTAGTAGTAGGACCCTTTGTTGATAGAGATGTTCCTTCTTCCTGAGTAGATGATGGTGCTGTGGGCTTTATATTAAGGGCCTGGAATTGGGATGTGGTTTTCGATATGCGGGAGTTGGATCTTAATCTAGAGTAGTGTGAGTCCTCCGCACTGTGTTCTATATAACTGGAGTCCATCTTGTTGAAATATGGAAGAGGCTGAGAACGTGATGGATTCACATACAATTGTATTGAGGATGGAAGGATGGCCTCAGATGGGTAGGGAGGAGGAGGCTCTGTCGGATCTTATAACTCTGAATGTAAAAGTACAAGCACAGACGCTCATTGGGACAACTCAGCGACGTGGGGAAGGCCAGCTATTTTGGGGTTTGTATGGATCGGTGGGAAGAATAGAGATCACTGCCCTCCGCCTCATTCTGGTAAGAGGAGGAAGTAAATATTGTATCAGACGGGTCAACATGAGCTAGGGGCACTAACCCCTCGACGCCATTGGAAGATCATGGTTGCTTGGCAAACGAACTGGAAGGATGAGGAACCTGGCTTCATAACAGTTGTTTCTATGGCTGTAATTCAGAAGATGGAAACGTTTGCTAGAAAGGGAGGCCCAGAAGTGACCTTCGCCAGGTTCTTTCATTTTGCTTGGCAACTGTCGACTACCTGGCTCTCAAATAAGCCGCCAGGAGGACTAGCGCGCAGCAGGGCACGCTTTGCTAATCTCACTCAGGTTCATAACAACGGTCTGCGCCGCACAATGCTCACTTCAATTCCCTACTAGTGGCCAAGCTTGTTTTATTTATGTTTAATTACCAAAGCAAATGAATGTTTCATTCAGCCGATGCGTATCTAAGCGCGACTAATCAACCGCATTTCTATGTAACATGCACTGGGGACAGTGCTAAGTACGATACGTCTCGCTCGAGATCTTGCATCCTTGATGTATACACAAAACTGATATTTTCTGCGGTGAAATATCCCAGGAGGTCCATCCAAAGGAAATCAGGTTTTGACCAACATGTAGAAACGATGAGAGGATAGACGAGATGACATGGCGATTGCAGAGGGATTGAGAACATCAGATGCCGGCGACAGAAACTGCTACGCTGAGCTGTCGATACTCATCCACCACTGCATTTCCAAGTGGGACACTTTCAAAGAAAGTGTAGATACAATGAATGGTTCTTTGGATGATTCGAGACTTCGAGACGTGAGCATTCCATAGAGTGTATCGTTACACCGATGGCCAACCGGTCTGTTGTTTCCAGCGTTGACTTCATCGTCCCAGAAACGAATGGTTAGACCTGATTCATTCCACGAATTCTGGAGAAGATTCGGAGCTGCCACTGTTTGAGGTAGAAGGTGTTTCATTGCAACGTGTGCGAAGCGCGAAACCGTCGTTAATTTTGTAGCCGCCGTCGACTTTGGGTGCTGTGCTGCTTATGATTGTTATACCCGTGGACTTTTTACTGTTGGGTGCCATATTATTCTGGAATTTGGACGGCATCAGTCTTGCAGTATATTCTATTTGTCACACAATGTTAGTGCTTCAGAAGCGCTTGGTACTCAAAGACTAAGCTTCGTCGTTCCTGTAGATCATGAAATCGATCACCCATCCAAGCAAACACTAGTGGAGCCTGTCCTGTGCTACCGGTTCTGGTTGCCTGTACGAGGCTTGGTTGGTTGCCCAATCATGCTTTGCTCCAGAAGCTATGTTTACGGACTAGCTGCCTAAGCTTGCATGGCCACGTTTGCTCGTTCACTCCTGATTCCAACAGGATTTCTTTGTATGCTGCTGTGTAATTGCTGGTATTGTTTCGATACCAAATTGCCAACCTATTGGTACCGACAACATACTCCGGAGGGGGTTTGCGAGCCGGCAACTTGGGTTTTTTGTGTAAAGCAAGATATCGCTCTGTATAACAAACTATTGTCCATCATTATCCGCAATACATCTTACTTAGTATCCACACTATTCTTTAACCTATACAATCTTTGCTCGCCGTTATAATCATATGTATATCAACAGATCAGCTATCTCCACAGCACTACTAAATTCATCGTTTATCGCTAGCGCCTTGGTCTTAGTGAGTCCAGCTAGAGCTCCCAGTCTTGCGAGACTTTACTTTATTTACATACTTTCACTCTAGGCATGTATTCCCAAAGTTGGAGAAGGTGGTTTGGGTATCCGTGCCATCGTCTTTAGGCGGAGAAATGGAGGAGGCACAGGACCAGCAATTCGAGAAACAAGAACCCTCCTTTGTCATAAAAGACAACGGGTAAACACCCCCCTTTTATCGATTGAGATCATTTAGGTTTCCCAGAACTCTACTAGGGTATGTGATTGTATTAGTGTACCAACACGCAGAGCAGAGTTTGCAACTGGAGCTCAGTTACAAATGCTGGATTTGCTTTTGCTTTATGTATGTAAGAGAAAACACTCCCATGCCGATATGGGTTTGCTATAGAAACTAGTTCTCAATGGAGTCATACGGAAACACTTGGCTACAATTATTTATCCTACCTTGCTTGAAGATATGTGCCCAAATGAGATCAACGAATAGGTGCCTTGACGGGATGGCTGCGGCGTAAGCACAGCAACCACGTTTCGAATCGGCACCAAGTCCACCTGAAGCACCCGATTAGATATTCGTTCGTCAGAACCCCTAACGTGCCTTAATCTCTCGTGTCGTGAGTTTTCGAAAGGTGCGGGTGTAACTTGACGTCTCCCACACCACTCGTGGTATACATCTCGGTAATCTCATAACCCCAAGTAAGACCGAACTCTTTAACCCAGTTGTAATACCTGTAGCTGATTGTACCAATCACAGCATTGCCTATTTGACTGACCTTGCAATTATGTATTGCCTGAATGTGGATGGAAGATTGCTGTGTTGCAACCAGAATCCGAGCCCATCTCTGCTAGCCGGCTCCCATTTAGACCTAGTGACGCAACTCACAATGCCGGTTCAAGCATAGTTACTACTGGCTGCTTTTGATACAGTCAGTACCTGTACCAGTTCCACAGCGATTGCGCGACCAGCGACCGCCTCACAGAAAGCCAAGACAATACCAGTATGTAATACCACGTCGAACCTGGTCTTCAACCTCGCTCCACAAAAATGCAACCAGACATCCTGACAGAACATCCCAATTTCCTTTAGACTTCACATCTCAGTACTTTCTGGTAGACAACAGTTGATCTATGCATTTTGACAAGCTACAGAAACCGCAATTCTTGGAACAATCCCAAGGTTAGTGAGCGAGTGGCGAGCAATAGCGAGCAAGGCTGTGCCACCGAGTTTGATGCCCACAGGGACGGACCCTTCTGCAGCATGTGTTGGGCTGGCCCAAACCATCACCAAAATACTACTCGGAAATCGGGATGACAATTGTTGGAAAACCTGATTACCGGTAATAATATCCTCAATGAGGAATCCACATATGAAACCGCGCGCTTGCTTGTGGCCATGAATGTGGTCTGGAATAATCACGCGAATGCGCACGAACCCAGATTGAGGCCTCTCATCTCGAAATTCCGGGAGTACCTGTAACTTCTCACAATTCCATCCGGTGTAGGATAGAGTAAGCACGGACGATTGCGGCATCGATTTGACGCTGAGCGGTCACTTCGGGAAGCTGACGCTAATTAGATGCCATGTCTGTCTGAGGTCAACTCGGAAACCTCGACATTGTCAACCACCTGTCACTCTCACTCTCACGATACAATATGCGCGGAAAGACAAGTACCTCGATGAGAGTCTAGCCGCCGAAAATCAGGCCATGATTAGATAGCCCGTGCAAGCTCACTTCAGAAACCTAATACCAATACAGAAGAACAAACGTTGGCAAAACTCCACCGCTCTGAAATTTGGCCATAACAAGGTGGGGAGCCCAAGAATATCGGGGAGTAAGTTGATAAGCTCACTCAGACCTTCCTCGTCGTTTCCGACACGAGCTAATTCGCGACTCGGACAGGCTGACCACCTCTCGCCTCCTCGCAAGTAAGGAGCCAACAGACCACTCTGCCACTTCCATACAGAAACCCCAATAAAAATGTCGACCCCCAATAAAAGAGAAAACGAAACCCAAACCAACATCTCCTCCACTCTCCATTGCATCAGACAGACGATCCACTCCGGCTAATTTCTGTCATCTTCCTTCATAGAAACACACACACTAGCCAACTTCGACATCGTCGATACGCACGCGAAAACGGTCAACATACAGGGTGAAAAGGGGAAGCTCTCACACCCCCTAATCGTGTTCGTGCGTATACGTTTCCACCTTGTCTTTTCCACCATGCCATTTGCAAGCCAGAGTAGTTACGTTGATCAAGCTTCTGGTGCTTCCCGCCGTCGTGCATCGTACCCGGCTCTTGCTTTCCTACGACATGAGCACTCCTTGATCATCGCAGATCTCCTACCGATATTGATGCACGGGGAAAGGCAAGGAAAGGACAAAGTGCTCGAAGTCGTGTTTTCAATTATGTTGATCTCGGCCATGCCGAAGCCGCCAGATATGCATTATGCCACCGCCGCTACCTATAAAGCCGGGGTAAATGATGCGTGTTCACTGCTGCCCTGCCAAGTAGCTAAATAATGTATTTATGATTTTTTGACCTTCCTTGCACCTCATTACTCCCAGACCGTATGTGATGGTTCCCCCCAATGTTTGATTCCAGCCGTGGGAATGGTCTCGATTCGTTGAAGGTTAGATTGTTCCTTGTGCGCTTAATAACTCCCCGGTATTATTTATTGTCTGCCAAGCATATTCGCCCTCACAGCTTGCCATGTCGGGCTTTGAAGATAGCCACCTTATCGTCATAGAACAATATCTCTCTCAGCCTCAATCTCACCTTTGAACGGCCGTCATCGAAGCCATCTGAGTCCGAGTCAGAGTCATCGTGGTCTGAGAGTTCCGATTCAGTTGCATCTGGATCAACTTGTTGCGTATCATTATCGTCATCGTCGTCATCGTCCTCCTCGCTCCCCTCTTCATCACTCGCACCATCTTCGTCTTCGGTGAAATTTCCCATGTTTTCAGGACCCCCATTGACCATGTTCGAGCTCATCTCATGCGACCCATGAGATTCATCATGTGGCCGGTTTTCAAGAATCTCGAAACATTTATGAGAAATTCCCATATAGCAAAGTTCAAGCTCAGGACGAAGGACTATCACATCAACGACTTGCATGGCAAGTTCACGAGGATCGAATGCAGGGGTGACGTGGTCTGCAACAAAGGGGATATTGATTGACCGCAAATGGGGAACTTGAGGCAGTCGCTGCAGGAAGTGGTGCTACGACAAATCAGCAGTGTATTCTTCGAAGACGGAGTATGAAATACTAACCCAGTCCTTGTAATCAATAGCCATGCTCAGTTCCCGAAGGCTACTCATACGCCCACTTGTGATGAAGTTCAGCACCTCACGATTCGGCACCCAAGCTCTCCACCTTGGATTGTCAGAGGATGTGACAGGACTTCTCGGAATC
Organism: Calycina marina; assembly: GCA_019669825.1. Classification (NCBI taxonomy): domain Eukaryota; kingdom Fungi; phylum Ascomycota; class Leotiomycetes; order Helotiales; family Pezizellaceae; genus Calycina; species Calycina marina. The sequence continues at coordinate 173,491 of MU253749.1, forward strand.
CCATTTGAACTATCCAGCATCAACTTCTTCAAGCTTGCACGGTGTCTCTTCAGTGGACCGCGGTAGATGGCATCCTACGGACAGACGAATTAGTAAAGGGGCACCAATATGCAAAGGTCAAAAACTTACAATCTTCACATTGGTACCGGAAGCCCGCTTTCGGTCCTGCAAGAACAGTACCTCCAGAGTATTCGGCGCAAGTGTTTCTTTGAGAAACGAGATCAGAGCTGGTGAAGCAGCATCGGTATGGATCTTTTTCAGATTAAGATGATACTGTAGTGGCGAGCTTGCAGAGTGTTTAGAGGAAGCATGGCTGCTATTCATTGACGTAGGTTGGAACTGCTTCCGTAGCATGATCCATAATGGATCATGCTGTTGACAATCCAGTATAGTTAAACTGGTCATTACCGACCAATCAAATCCTTTCTGAAGCACCGCGACGGATAGTGGGACACGTTCTAACTCTAATGTTTGCAATCGGAGCCTGCCATCTAGCTTTTGTCTCCCAACAGGCTGAGCGTCGGACAAGAGTGACTGCTTCTGATTTAGCGATTGTGATCGTCGAAGAACCTGTTCCGAGGACACTGGCAGAGCAACAGCAGCATGATCCGCTGAGTTAGCATCTGCTGTGTTGACGATCGGGACGGTCGATTTCACGAGATCTTGAGGTCCAGCCGTTAGCCCACCGATGCTTTGCCCGGGTATCAGAGCCATTGGGGAGTCAAGATATGTTGTAATCGGTGCCACTTCAGGTGGAGTATATGCATAGAGATCCAACGAGGCTGGACTGCTTGCTAAAGGCTGTCCGTTGATATCGTATGTAGTCTCTGGATTCAGTATGTTTCCTTGATGAGTATTGGCGTCCATATTGAACATAGTGGCTGGAAATTCGGTGTCTGCCGCAGCTGAAATGTATTCCTGAAGGCTACTGCTATTTTGGATGTCGATTGGTTGAGTAATATGCGACTCGGACGGTTGGAGTTGTGCTGGCGTGGTTGCTGTGGAGCTCACAGAAATTGGGGGTGCATCCTGTTTCTCAATCCTTGCCTTTTTGCTCTTGCGAATGTCATAAACACGACCCAGAACTGTCCCGAGAACGCCGCCAAGTCTCCTTTCACCGATAGTGCTATTTCCCGGCCAAGACGCATTGTGGTCGACTTGGTGTAGATCCGGACCATCCCACGTATTTGCAAAATCTCTTTTGTAGGCTTTCTCAGCCATGCCAATCCGTAGTTCTCGCAAGCGGTCCTTGGATTTGGCCACAAGCACGCTCATTTCGTCCAAGTAATTCAATTCGTCAATATCAAGCACCGAGAGACTCTTCAGGGGAGGCAATAAACTAAGTGTAGGGTATTCAAACCGAGACCGTGAGTAAGTCAACGGTCCGCTGGGGCCATAAGCACCTAAACTTGACGGAAAAGTCCAACCTATGGAGGTCATATTACTGCCCGAAATCGGACTACCTGTAGAACTTGGGTTGGGTGCAGGCGGTAAGTGGGATGTCTCCGAGTTGTCATGCCATCTGACCCAAACTAGTTCCAAACGACAGTCGTCTCGACTCTTACTTCGAGTTTGCAACGATGATAGAGCCATCCAAACATCTCGCAGCACACCTGTCGGCATGTCCCACACGAACGTCTCGAGGTTTACCATCCTAGCCACAGCCAAGGCAACCAGAGTCCCTAGCATCTTCCCACTTTCTTTGGTGATGAGGTATTCCTGAACCCAATCTGGAGGGCCATTACCCAACGAGAACTTTCTTGTGAACTGCGGATATTGATTCCCCCAGCGTCTTGGTTGGTCTTTAGGACCCAAAGCCATTCCATGAGTACATTCTGCCGTGTTGATGGTACCGCAGTTCATACATGGAAATTGATCCTGAAACATGGGCGTGAATATGTTGCCCATACATAAAGTCGCCAATCCGTAGGTCAAAGCATCTACGCCAGTCCTTGGATCAGTGGTAGCATGAGCATCTGGCCAAACAATGTCGAATCGTGAATATATATGAGGAATGGCAAGATCATGGAGAGCGGAGTGCGTTAAGGCCAGGGCGGTTAAGTCGTTGGTGTGTGTGACCTGTCATATTCATGAGCAACATATAAGCTGGTTGAGGTCGTTGGGACTTACCTCCTTGATGATCTCTTTGAGAACGTCCAATGGCAAGTCCAACAATCTGAGTGGTCCTTCCTTCTTGACAACGTCTGTCCATTCTTGCTCCTTGTCCTTCAGCAGACTGGACAATTTACTCCTCGCATCCATGGCATTCTTATCTGATGTGCCGTCCGCTATACGGTTGTCTATGCTGGCTTTCGTGAACCTCAACTTTGGATCATCCGAAGCATGTAAGGCTGTGAAGGTGTTGGGCTGGCATTCAGGATGGTCGTCGGTATAAGGAAGATTGGCGGTTGGGAGACCATCGTGCTCCACTGGGCTTGCTATCATGGTTGAATCAGTCTTGGTGTTTGCGTTAGGAGCTCAACACATTTTCAAGGCCGACCAGGGCATTGCTGGATGGTCAATACCATATGTAGGTAGCCTCCTAGTCAACCTACGATGGAGCAAGGTAATCGTGCGCGTATTTCAGAATAGACTTTGTAGCTCAATACGATCTGATAAATTTAGAGGTCGTGTGGGAGGTAGGCAAGGTACGAACGGGAGGTATGAAGGTACAAAGTTCGCAAGACTTTGAAGTGAAACCAGCTAGAGCTTCACCAGCCTGGTACACGTGACAGCCACTTAAGCTTTCGCTCTTTACTGGGTAGGTATCTTGAGGGAAAAAGACAACAAACAGCACGAATCAACTTTTTGGAAAACACACCTCAAAAGCATCCAGAAAGTCGCTTGGAGAGGTCAGATTCTGCCTCCTGAGCTAGTACCTACCCTTAGGGACGATATGCGCCAGCGAGTATCAGTTCTGATCAATCTGAAGGGACACCTGTCACATCTACCAAGCACTGAAAACAAACCTACGACAGTCACGAGAAATGGCCTTTCTCCTCTGGGGGGATAGGTTGCACACTCAACAGTAACATAGGAACCTGAGACTGAGGTACGCCATCAGCAGACAGCATTTACAGCCTGTTTCACCAGGGACCGAAAGCCTCATTCCACATCCAACCCCATAAAGCTTCAAGCTTGCGATAACACCAGACCTCTCGATCTCGACACACGACATATCACCACACAGAACACGGAGAGGAGGTTGCTCCACCTCTCAAAATCAGGCTAAGAAGTGATTCCCACACTATTAGTCGATCCCCCCCCCTTCCGATGACGTCGCTACGACCTCGATCTTGTATACAGCAACTCTATCACTACACGCAGAACAGATGCCACGATGCCCTGGCCCGCCTCTCGTCGCACCATACATAGACTACGAGTGCCTTGCCCACACGACTAGTCTACCTTTCCCGATAGAACTGTTAGCATCAAAGTAGAATCACCACACACAGAACAGGTTGAGACATGAGCCGACATGTTCTGAACCACCAAAACCTGCAAGTATTTGGTCCATATTTGCACTTCACCCCGAGGACACTATGATGATGGGCCTGGGAGAAGCAAAAGCTTGAAGATCGGTAGGAGGGAGGAAGTTGGATGAATGTTTAGCGGTAGCAGGGGGAGACTGAAGGTTTATGGACACAAGTTGTTTAGCAGAAGCGGCTACCAATGAGCCATACATTGAAGATAAGCAAAGCACTTCTTTTTACGGATATGTACATAGTTGTAGATAGGAGCCAGACCGCTCAGCAGAGGAGGTTGCTGGTCACATTCGTGTGATGAAGTGAAGGGCTTTTATGCTCTTCGGCAACTGCGCCAAAGCTGAGCCATTCCGGCATAGCCATCCTACCGGGAGGCTGGAACCGTGTATGACATAATCAATCAATCAATCATTCATTCAATAGCTAGGTTTCTGAAGAGATGTGTGAATTTATACTCCGGACAGGAATTTCTGTTGCTTTCAATTAAAGTAAATATATTGTGTACCTGACGGCTAGCGTATTGTATAGTAAAGTCTATTTCTAGGTTCACTGCCGTAGTGGAGTCAGGTAGAGGTGGGGTGCAGTAAATCCCTGGTTTGGAGCAGAAACATCATAAAGCAGTGCATAGTGCACTGGTCAATGACTCTGCTCCCACAACTTCAAGGTGTATCTGTCCTGTACCGCAACTTCAGCCTCAATCTGCCGCTTGATTTGCAAGATATTTAGCACCATTCACTCCATGTGGCTGCTACCAAGGAAGTGAACGCAGACCGATAGCGCACCACTGAGCTCCTGCCAGTCCTGTACCAAACTCCAGGACCAAGGAGAATAACACAGCTTCTCAGCCTGCAAAACACATCTGGCCACTCCATATCACTTCATAGAAGATCATGGCATCTACGCCGCAGGCCAAGCCTGTAGATAGGCGTATCAACAGTCTTTCGAGGGGTGGTAGCGGACTCACACGGAACTCTTCTCGCTCAAGAGCGAACATTGTTAGCCACAATGATGCATATACCTTTGCACTGAGGGTCGCGTATCTACATTATCTACTCCAGCCAAAACAGAAAAGAAAGCAATTCATACCAGCACCAAAGGTTCCGAGGAAGCCGGCAAAATTTGGTGACTTGATTCAGGATTTCTCAAACACCAAGGATGCGAAGCCGCAGAAGTTTCCTCGTGGCTTTATGGGATCTCTCGATAAGCGTATACAAGGAGTGGTACAAGGAAGTGAGCGGCTCCCAGAATTTAAGGATGCGGCGGTCAGGCGATCGTTCGCTGTAGCATACACAGCCTTTGCAGAACCAGGATTCCGGCAACGTATGGACAAGGAGAGACGGTTGGAAGACCTGGTGTTAATATTTTATTCGAAAGCGACACAATGTCTGCAAGCTGGAGCAAGCCCGCACGATGATTCGTGGAAACCTATGGTGGACCGGCATGTTGCTCTTTTCGTCAGACTCATCTCTGCAACAATGAAAGATCACGGAAACGACAAGGACAAGCCAGAGTTGATGGGTCGACTATCGACATTGGAGAACAAACTATTGACCTACGACCAAGACCTGGTCATAGATACTGGGGGAGGGGGCACGACGATTGAGGTTGTAGTGCCACCGAGCCACGATGTGAAGGACATGGTTTTGGTTCAGGTTGTTGCAAAAATATTTGGCCAGGTAAACTCCAAAGTCCAATCTGACATTCAGGTCAACAAAACTACGTGGAACGAAGCCGCTGCTTTGACGGACCTCAAATCGTACCAACATTGTCTGAATGCCAACACAAAACGCACTCTGCGCAGCGACGATTTTGACGTTGAGGACGGCTACCGGATCTGGAAAAAGGCAGAGATTCCTGACCTTACCCATATGATGGCAGAGATATTACAGGCCAAACCATCTCTGGTGAAGGCTTCCTCTAATACTGCTGATTCCAATAAACCTCTGCCTCAGATCAATGCGTCATATATGGCACAAGACCAAGCATATTCGGAGCTTGCCAAATCCATAACGTCACCTGTGGAGCAGGATAGTCTGTCTTATGGCTTTGATCAACCTGCGGATATGAGTACTCTGAAGTTTGTCAATGATGAGCCATCTATCTATCTCGAAGGAGCCACATATACATTCATTCCTCCTGAACCCCGGGCTTATTATCGTGCAATCCTGATGAACGTCATGACCTATGATCAGCTTCACCCGCCGCAAGAACCAGAGGGTCAAGCTACGACAGCTCCATTCTCCCGCGACTCGCTGAACCTCCTGAACGAAATTTGTACTCGTTGGAGGATTCCTCAATTCTCAAGGCTTGTCCTTTTCCTCGACGTGGCGGCCCAGAAGTTTCTAGACCAGGAAACATCACTGGATGATCTAGATACAGCATTTAAATTCATAAAGAATCCACCTGAAGATAAGAAAGCCATACATGCTCACTCGGCAAGCTTGTCTTCCATTGACCAAAGTCATTGGACCATTTTGGACTTTGCACAGTATCGTCAGGTGCTACTGAACTTACACGAAGCGCTTTTGAGAGATCTGTATGATCTTTTGCAGCACTGTTACGACACAAAGCTAAGGGCTGAGATGTCGCCAGGCCCGGTTCTTGAAGTTCTGGAGGAACACATAAATAACGACCCTTCTTTCTCAAGAGGGGCGGAGGAGCTCGAAATATTCAAGAGTCAAGTAATCGAGGGACTCTGTGAGAAGGCAAGCGCGGTTTATCGAAGCTATCTTGAGGCCGAAGTGCCTCAGAATCAGGAGGAGTGGCAATTCTATCATGTTGTTCAGCTTGGGAAGTCTGTAGTCAAGCTTTGCGAGCGTATCATGAAAAGATACAAGAAGAACCCGGATATCATGGGAGTGAACCCCTTGACTATTCTGGTGGAGACGATGTTTCCCAGTTTCGAGAACGACGCCAAAGACTTGATTCAGCGTATCCTTCAGGTGGCGCAGACGAAGAACTCCGAGGTGGATTTACAGGATGGATTTGATCTCTACAAGGAGCTGGTCGAAATACGCCGCATTCATCAAGGCGTTCTACCGAATCGACCTTTCGCATTCCATATCGAGGGACTTCTTGCCGAATTCGTATGGAGATGGATTCGAATAACCGACCTAAGAATGGTTGATCTCATGGATCAAGCTGTTAAACAAGATCAGTTCCAGGTTCGCTCGCAAAATTCTGAAGAGCCAGCAACCGATGACGAACGCCACAGTATATCCGTAATTGACATTTTTCGTTTATTCAATGAGACCGCAGATCAAATCTTCACCCTCGAATGGGATGACGATGTCACATATGCCAAATTTATGACAGCATTGGCGAAGACGTTTGGTGTGGGTATTACCCGTTATTGCGAAGTTCTCGAGCAACGCTTTACGAGGGAGATGGACAGACTTCCACCGGCTCAGACAACTGCTGCAAAACAAACCAAGCAAGAACAGTGGAAAGAACAATTCATTCAGCGGGCTAAAGAGTACAAAGAGGCCTGGAGCAACAAGGAGAAGATAGAGCCGTATGACTTCTATCCCGAGGTAGGTCTTTCGTGGCCCTGCACTGATGCATACTGATGATTCGGCAGTCTTTCGTAAAGCTAAACAACATCGAGTACGCCATGGTTCAGCTCGATAATCTGGAGAGACTAATGAACGTGGATGCCTGCGCTGAAGTTCTTGCTAAGAATTCACCGCCAAAAGAGAAGAATCGAAAACCGTCCAAATATGTTTTTACAATTAAGATTGTAGAAGGAGAAAACCTTAAAGCCTGCGATGCTAACGGATCCAGCGACCCTTACGTAGTCCTCGGCGACGAGTATCAGAACAGACTTGCGAAGACTAGGGTGGTGATTCGAAGCCTGAATCCACACTGGGAAGAATCAATAGATATCACTGTGACAGGGGCGCTCAACATTATTGCAACGGTGTGGGACTTTGATCATTTTGGTGATCATGATTTCGTCGGAAGAACTTCACTGAAGCTGGACCCGGTCCACTTCAGCGATTATATGCCCCGAGAATACTGGCTTAACCTAGACACCCAAGGACGGCTCTTGTTAAGAGTATCTATGGAGGGAGAACGCGATGACATACAATTCCACTTTGGAAAAGCATTTCGGTTGTTGAAACGAACAGAGAGAGATATGACACGCAAAATCACTGACAAGGTAAGCTTGATTTGTCCTTTCTTGTCGACTCTGACTAACTATGTGAGCTTACCCAATATATCAACTCATCGTTGTCCCTAGATGCTCTTAGATCGCTAGTATCTCGAGGAATCACCGCATCGGTTCAGAGCTTGTGGAATCGCCAGTCAGTTCAACCAACTTTAACACAGGCAGATATTGCGGCGGCGCTCCAGCCACTGTTCGCCTACTTCGATGACAACTTCAAGGTTATGAAGCAAACGTTAACCGAGGCGGCGATGAAGATGGTCATGACAAGGCTATGGAAAGAGGTATTGGTGGCCGTGGAAGGACTTCTAGTTCCACCTCTCGCCGATAAACCATCAATGCAAAAGCCGGTTACCCAGCAAGAGATGGATATCGTGTTCAAATGGCTTGAGCTCCTCTTTGAGTTCTTCATTGGGGGGCGAGACGAGCAAACTGGAGAGGCTATGGGCGTCACACCGGAAATACTGAAGTCACCCAAGTACCATGAGCTGGCGTCGTTGAACTTCTTCTACTTCGAAACGACAGACAACCTGATCAGAACATCAGAACGCATGACCTCAGCAACCGTAGCGCGAGCACATCAAAGCAATAACCGCCTCTCCGCGCCGGCCAGTCTTGGACCAGCATTCGGCGGTTTCATGGGCCAGACTGCGGTGCGAAGAACGAAGAGTATCATGCTCAGTCGCAACTTGGGCACGATGAAGAAGGCCAAGGAGGATAAGAGAAAGGAAGCACAGGCAGATCCGAATGATGACATGATTTTACGAATTTTACGTATGAGACCCGAGGCGGCGAACTATCTGCGTGATCGCAGTAGGCAGAGAGAGCGCTTGGCTGCGGCTGCGGCGGCGGAGATGATTGTGAGACAGAGTCTTGCTGCGGGAGGACCACGATTTGGCGCCAATAACTTGCCGCGACGGTAGATAAGGGACGAAAGATGTTTTGAGGATGTATTCATAGGCGTTACTGTTGAGCGCGGCATTTACATTGGAGTCATGAAATCTGGGGGGCAGGAGAAAAGGGGAAAGGGCTGATTTATGATGATATGGATGCATGATGTGGATGCGTGATGCTCTCTGATTTTTCAGCTTTGCAGGCGCATATGACAGATACCATGGAAGCACAATGCTATGCTACTCGAGTTTGCTAGTCTTTGAACCACGTCTTCATTACATATCATACAAAGCTTTCAGTACACTATTGTCAGAACTCGCGCATTCCATTGACCTAACCTTCAACTTCAATTCACCCAAGCCTCCTTGACTCAACCAGATCTATTGGGCAGTAGTCATGCAAGCCAAAATACCATCCAAGACGCCATGGTAGCTTGCCCCAACTCTAGCACTGGCACCTCTTTTTCGCGAACGGTCCGTGTCGATAGACTGGACTCTAACGTTGCCGTCCACTTTTTACCCCTTTCCATGTGCTCGTATACATGCTTAAAGGTATATTTCCATGATTGCGAACACATTACAATTACACAAAGAGACCGGATCACAGGAAACTATCAAAACGCGCTAATAGGACGCGTTATCTAACTCATTCGACCCGAATACTCATATTCTTCGCTCTCACCTGGCCTGTAGGCCCTACCTAGGCCCTAGTCAGACGCGTCGCGCGTCTATTATGCCTCCCTTAGCCCTCCCCAGCCCAGGGCTCTCTGCTCACTCCCTGGCCCATAATCTCTCTCACTTAGTAAAAGCTGCCGAGATTAGCTCTACGGATGCCCAACGGGTCTTTACCCAATTGCAAACCTATGGGACGCTCACTTGCAGGCAGAGGACGTCTGCAGACTACCAGCCCACCTTCGCAAGCCACTTACGGAACTATGCACTGAAATCACGGCCCTCACGAACAGGCACTTCAAGTCCTACATTAGAGGCTACTACGGGCCAGAGGCAGCCAAAGGCCCTGGCCATACTCCTAGGTCCTCCCCTCACCGTATTCTAGCACCCAAGCCCCGACCCAACCCTCCACGTATGCGAGCGTTACTGCTACGACTACCACACCCCCTTCGTCCACAGTTACGGAGCCTGCTCAACAGAAGCACCCGAAGCCCACAGCCAATGCAGCCCCTAGAACCCTCCCGGACACACGTTTATTTGTCCGAATTAGCGACAACCATCCAGCCCGAGCCGCAGGCTCGTTTGCTGTCCTAACCGGTCTGAAGCAAGCCCTCGGAGAAAACGCTCACTTGCTAAAGGAAGCCCTAGCTATTCCGACTGGGTATGCTCTCTGCGCGAACTCTACCAAGGACCTAGAAGCTCTTACGCTGCACTCGGACCTTATTTCTAGAACCGTTGCGGACTGCCGAGTGGAACGCCCACAGCCATGGGCCACATATCGGCTAGAGAACGCTCCAAGGTCCGTAAGACTTCTCGACCCGCTCCTACAGGTCCAAAAACACGAGATTACGGGAAACATATTACACCCCGCGATCCTAGACTGCACTGGCCAACAGCCAGTCCAGTCCGCTGAGACCCGCTCTAGCAGAGACAAAGGTCTCTACAACACGAGCTGGACAATACACTTTCTTGCGGATGGTCACAAAACACTTTCACGGTCCCTACGGATCCTAGGTACCGTGGTACAGGCCCGCGAGGTGAAAACGTAGCCAAAGACGATCCAGTGCAGCCGCTGCTACCTGTGGCATAACACACGCACTTGCGCACGCCCGCAGCACTGTAACGTCTATGGCTCTCACAGCCATAGTAAAGAGATGCATACCTCTAGCTGTAGTGCTACAGCAACACATAGCTGCCCTCCAAAGTGCCTCCATTGCAAAGGACCTCACTTGGCAGACGACCCAGCCTGCCCGCTACGGCCCGTCCCACTTCACCAGCGGACGAAGCTAGAGACAGCTGCGATTCTGAAAGCAAGCAAGGAGGCCCGCAAAAGAGCAGTCGCGGCCGCCAACTGCGTTTACGAATCCCTTCCGGACGTGGCCATGGCCTCTACCGGACCCGTAACTCCCACACGGTCACCAACGAGGTCTTTCACAGCCCCCCCCCCAAACCCTCCCAGCTACACGGTTCCTTAATCCGGAGCACCTAAACGCCTTCTCTTCCCTTAGAAATGAGGACTAAACCTAACTCACAAGCAAAACCCCTCATGATCCTACAAGCAAATGTAGGCAAAGCAGCCACCTCACACGAAATCGCTCTCTCACTCGCAGCCGACTCTTTAGTAGACGTTATTCTTATTCAAGAGCCGTACGTTTTCACAGATCTCTCGCGGAGAATCAC